>PTEX01000077.1:2161593-2217944 GCA_003342815.1 Eudromia elegans
CCCCCTGCACACGCAGGGTCCCCTAGAGCATGTGGCACAGGGTGGTGTCCAAGCGGGTTTTGAAGATCTCCACCACTTCTCTGGTGGAGAAAAGGAGACTCCACCACTTCTCTGGGCAGCCTGTTTCAGKGCTCTGTCACCCTCACTGTTAAGAAGTTCTTTCTCAAGTTCCTGTGGAACTTTTGGTGCCTCAATTTGTGGCCRTTTCCTCTAKTTCTATCACTGGCCACCACTGAGAAGAGGCCAGCCCCCTCCTCCTCATTCCCTTTCTTGAGATATTTATATACATTAATCAGGTAATATGTGCAAATAATGTAACAATGTAAATTCCCTTTCTAGCTGCAGCTTTCAAAAACAATTCTGCCATCAGATAAACATTTTCAACATATAGATAGATCTCAGTGGAACAGTTATTTAGAAAGATGGTTGCTTCAGAAAGAATCACTAAGGCATTCTGAAGTTAAAATAAATAAGATGGACATAAGAAGACTTGAAAGATTTTTCCACCTTGAAATTTCCCCTAAGAGGACTCTCTGAAATGTAAGGATTCTCAGCCTCACAATTAGAGGAAAGATCACATAAAGAAAAAACATTTTTTCATGTTTAGAAGGAAGATTTCTAAGCACAAAAGATGAACAATTTCATTTATACCCTGAGAAATCTAGAGCTTTATCTGAAAAGGTAAAAGCCTTTCATCTTGTTATCTTGTTTAATTTCTCAAGTGATATACTGCAAGCTCACTCATGAGCAACTTACTTGTAAATTTTTGTTTACAAACTGCATATGATCAAAAATAAATAATTATTAATAGAAACAGCTGACCCGAGAAGAAATCTCTCTGAACTTGCATCATAATTTTAAATTTTAAATTCTGTTTCAATTTTGAAACAGCATTTAATCTTGTCTTTACTAAATTAACATTTGCCCATTTAAACTTACTGACATATATATGTGTAGCTATAAGAATCCTTTCTACGGTTTCTATAATCTTATAATTAACTGCTGCAGTTTACTAGGTCAATTTCTTAAAGTTAAACACATCATACACCAATGCTCAGGAAATATCAGACCAACTGTATTATCTAACAGCAAGATTTTTTGCCATTATATGATTGCTTATTAGTTGCATTCATGGTTCCAGATGGCTGGAAACACAGACTGAGTTAATGTATGGGTGTCAGCACTGTGGCAATACACATAGGAAAAAAAAGAGATATACATTTTAAGGATTGTAAACTCTCAGGAATTTGAAAAAAAACCCTGCTTTTTATACATTGCTTCTTTATATATTGCTAATCAAAGAGTGCAGCACTATAAGCTGATGTGTGCTACGTGAATGGCATTTGAATGAGAAGAATGATACACTACCAGACCAAGCATTTTTATTTGGCATATTAAATTAATCATTGTTCCTCACCTGTTAATACCTCCTGAACGAAGAAGCATTTTTTCATTAATTAGGGCAAGGACACAATTCCAGTTTCTCAAAGTAAACCTTGGTATAATAAATTTTATAGGTGGCTTGATCATCTCTCCATTGGTGAAAACACTGCCAAAAAGCAAAGACGGTATCTTTCTTTAGTAAAGAAACTCATAAGAAACAGAAAGACAAAATGTATAAATTTAACARTATGTGTTAGCCTGAATAATTATTAGTACTGTCAGTTCGATTTCAACAGTTCATTTTTAATCTTATTCCACTTCATTCAACTTTAGAACTCATTCAAAAAAACCCAGAATGGTATCCTTAATATGCTTCTATCTGACAGGATGGATAAGTCAACAGCAAAATATATTGCCCTTTAAATTTCAGTTGCTTTGTCTCTATATTATTCAAAGATATCCTCACGATCACAAATGAGCACAATATAAGTAATCAGCATAGATTTATGAGGGGGAGTTGGTTTCACCAACCTGATAGCCTTCTATGATGAAAAGTCTAGCTTGGAGGATGAGCAGAAAAGAATGAATATTGTTTATATTGGCTTTAGCAAGGTTTTCAACACTGTCTCCCATAACATCCTCATTGATAATCTGATGAAGTATGAACTGGATAAGTGAACAGTGAAATAGGATGAATATTCGCTGAGCAACCAGACTCCAAGGCTTGGGATCTGCAGCACAGACCTCATCTGGAGGCCAGTTACCAGTGCTGTGCCCCACATTCAATACTGGGTTCAGTACTGAGTTAATATCCTAGACATTGCAATGAGCACACACGGAGCCAGTCTRCAAACAATTGCAAAACTGTGAGGAATGGCTGCTACAGCACCACCAGCAGCTGTGCCACTGTTCAGAGGGACCTCAATGGGCTGGAGAATGGGCCAACAGGAATTTCACAAAGCAGCAAAAAGAAATTCAAAGTCCTACACCTGGGGATCCATAACCCCAGACACCTGCAAAGGCTGGAAACAACTTCAAAAGAAGCTTTGTGGAAAAGAACCTGAGCAACAAATTGACCACAAGCCACCAATGTTCCTTTGTGGCAAAGGCAGCCAACAGTATCCTGAGCAGCAATAAGAAATGTCACCAGCAGATTAAAAGAGGTGATCCCTCCTCTCTAGTCAGCACTGACAGGGCAACATCTGGAGTGATGCATCCAGTGCTGGGCTCCTCAGTGCAAGACACGGACACACTGGAGCAAAGGGCCACAGGGATGATGAAGAGACTGGAACATCGAACATAAAAAAAGGTGAGAGGGCCTGAGAAGAAAAGGCTCATGGGGATCTCATGTGTGTGCATAAACACCTGATGGGGGACAGTGAAAGAGACGGCATGAGACTTTTCTCAATTTCATACAGTTGCGGGACAATAGGCACAAATTGAAACACAGGGAATTCCACTTAAACACAGGAAGAACTTTTCTTACTGTGAGAGTAGTCAGACACTGGGACAGGTTACCCAGAGACATTGCGTAGTCTCCATTCTTGAAGAATTTCAAAATCTGATTGGGCATTGCCCTGGCCAACACAGCCTTTGATCCTGCTCTCAGCAGGATGAGATGATCTAGATAATCTTCAGAGGTAACTTCCAACCTCAACTGTTCTGTGAATCTGTGTGGTTCTGTGAGCAGTAGTGCTCTCTGTAAACCCATGTCTTGTTTTCCCATTTTTCCTTTTCATTTTTTTTTCTCTTCCTGATTGCACTTAATCAAGAGATTACTTTCATCTTCTGCAATGATTAGAATCTCCTTATCAACAATTACATTGTCCAATAAAAAAAAAATAAGTCACTTTCCTCAGCCTATGGCATTCTTCATCACTTTGTCACTGAATTCATCACCAAATTTTGTCACTTCTTCCTATTACCCCCAAAAACTTAAGTTTCTTCTACACCTTCCAAAGATTCTCAAGATTCACAATTTGTTCACACATTATTTTATACAGTTCACACAATTTCATTTTCCTGTCATTAATGACGCCAATCTTAACATTTTATTTACTTAATTTTCACTCAATAAAGCTGATCACTTTTGTGATACTGCATCTTGCAGCTGAAAATTCTTAACAAAGTTTCACCTATCACATTTTTCTCTGTTAAATAATTCTCTAATAACAACTTATACCTCAACATCCTTAGCAACATGTGACATGGCAAAGATATCTAATATATGCAAACTTTTTTTTTTCCAACTACATTGTACTCTTTATAATCGCTACCATAAATTCAATCTTCTGTCATTCCCAATCTCTCCCTCAAAACAATGACGGTGCCAGAAAGCTAATTCAGCCTAATGTCACTGAGCAGCTGATCTTAAGAATTTCCCTTGTTTTGGGACAGAAAATAAAAAGGAATTGTACAGAAACCAGCACTGAAAAATCTATAGCTGAAAATCCTCAAAAGAGGATTTTCATTCTAGGCTGAAACTAGCAATTTCACACTGATAGTTGAGCAAAACTGTTCTCAGGTGCTTTTGACAGCATCTTGTAACTTCTTCCCCACCACCTTTTAATAATCACCCATGTAAATCAAATAGGAATCTGAAACTGCTTCTGTACAGCATAAGGGACTTAACATAATTAAACAGCATAAAATTCAATTAATGAACATTTATTAATTCTTTATCCAGATACAATTTTAATGCAGTATAGAACAGCTTTTTCTCTTCCTTTTCTTTTTTAACTGCCAATGAACTGTTTTCTTATTTGAAGATAAAGTGTACACATTTTATATTTCAATCATTCATTTAGCTTTGCAGTGTCATAACACAACTTCCTATATAGGTAAAACTACCATGGCATGGAAAATACTTTTCAAGAACATGTACTCAAACATTTTTAAGCAAAAAAAAAGCAAGAAAAAAAAAGGCCTATGACAAGTCCTAGCATAGTGTGTCAAGTTTCAGCCAAGAGCAAATAYTTATGTCTGGATGCCACTTTAAAACAACATTTTGAAATAGTAAAGGTTGTGAAAGAAGTTTGGGGCCATCTAGTGGAGCTTCCAGTATATTAATATAAACATTGAAACAAAGCATTCAACTTGCCAAAAAACCCCATCTCTCATTCAATTATTTTCCTAAACATACTGCAAGTAGAACAACTTTTGTAGATTAAATATATAAAAAGAAAGAACTTGTTATCATTGTGAAATATGAAAAAGCAGAATAATCCTTTGAGGGATGTTTTAAAAACTACATCCCTAGAAACATATAAATCTAGACTAGGTAAAGAAAATAAACTATAGTGCATGAGGCATGACAGCCATGAGAATGTATTACATGACCTGAAGAATCTTTTGCATCCTTAAATTCTCTTATCTTTATTTACCTACAGGATACATACAGTGTTTGAGAATTAATCAACAAACACATTTTTCCTTTCCTTAAAGGAGCAATTCAGCATATATGCAATGTCAGAGACACTCTTAAGTTTACATTTTTAACCTTAGATCTTGGTTATGACATTGGAGTTATGTATGATGGCTTCACTACAGGAAAAAAAAAAAAGGTATTATAACATTAGCTGGATGGTAACATTTCCAACATCAAAGCCAAGAATTAAGATAGTTTTGTATTTATTTCTGGGTATAGCTTCAAGAGCATTGGCTTTAACCAGTCGTTTAGAAAGCTTTGAGAATAACRATTTACTCTGAGAACAGCAACCACAGCACACCTTTTCTTGGGATTAGAGGTCAAGCTGAGACACATGGAACAGAAGTGTGGTTTATCATTTTGTCGGTTTTCCTGAGAGAGTTTATTGAATATAGGACATAAATCTACAAGAAAACAGGTTTTGTTACCAACAAAAAGAATTACTTGTTCATATTTTCCATTCACGACACACCACTGTCACGACACACCACTTTTAGAAATCTCCACACTGCTTTATAATTCCCGTAGACTTTCTCTAAATAACACCTGGATTAAATGTCATTTTACCATGTTATTCATCATGTACACATTTTGTACCATACAATAGTTTGGAATGTTATATATATAAATATATATATATTTGTATTTTACTAACACTAAACAATTAGGCATGCAATATTCTGTCATTCATTCYCACCTCATTTCTTTTTTCCATAAGAATACTTTGTGAAAAAATTGGCATACTCTTATATCATTCAAACTGAATTTAAATCAGTAGGACCTATGAAGTATGTAAATACAAACAGAATCCAATCATTCTGAATAACACTTTGTATACCAGAGTTTCACTACAAACTCCACACTACAAATTTAGCTTTCAACTGAACACAGGCATTTGGGAGTTTGTATATACTATCAGAGTAGAAAACTTAAAACTAAATGTGAGTGACTGCTTTATAACACTTACTTGATAGTACGTGGCTTATTAGAGAAACACTGCCATCTGGAAGGCACACGGATAGTACTATGGACTACTGGTTTAATCTGCAGAAAAAAATAAATCATATATCATTAGCTGATGCAAGATGTTTAAAATAGTTTCTTCTCACAAAATTGCTTAAATATAAACTCTAATCCCAGTTTCAGCTGCTATCTTTGTCCAATATAGTATGTTACATTATTAATATTTTGGACAATCTATCATATTTGAAAAATCCCCAAATTTTCCTTGTTCTGTGTTTTCTGTCCTAGAGAACCTGTGTCATGTTCATTCATAATTTGTCCAAAAGAGATTCTGATTCTGATAATTTAATCACCCAGAGAAGTCACTRTCAAAAGGCCTCGCAAGCTCTCTCCCCTGAGAATACAAGCTGCTGCCATAGCATTTCCAATACTTGCTAAACTAAGAAGTGGAAAATTGAGATTTGGGATCAAAAAAAATTTTCCACATAGGAGTCCAAGCCAGAATAAAGACCTAAATATTTATAGTTAGTAAGCCAGCAGTTTTAAAACCTGTTTTCCCCACTTACTGAAAAACAGACATTCCTGGCAAGGTATAGTCTTGGTTTACGACATATAAAGCCCTTTGCACATCACTAATGATGCTCAAGTGATTACACACTTCTATGTATTGGATTTATTCATCCAGTGGCTATTGACAGAGCAAATAATAGAACTTGATCAGACTAAAACCAGTAATAACTGTCGTTACTCTAGTTTCCCACCCACCTCTGTTACACAGTATGGAATTATTTGGTTTTGGAGCTGTACACAAATGATTCCCTTGTACCCCCAGAGTGTTACTTACACTTTTTCACACCCCACTTCTGCCTTTGATCTGACAGCAACATATGTTCTGCCATGAGGAACCAGCAGGAACAAAAATTTTGCTGCTATAGTGTTAACAGCAAAAGTAGGAAAGCATAAATCTCTCTAACTTAAAACCTGTCCTTAGATGTAAAAGATGTAAGTGCAATGGAAATATAAAAGGTGCTAAGAATCTGTTAGTCTGATATCATCTTCCCTGATGGGATTCTATCGGCAAATGTATAAGGGAAGAAGCTGGTTAGACGTAAAAAAATTCACAACATCCCTTTCAATGTTCATTTTGTATTTAGCCTTTAATCAGCCTCACTGGCTATATCTGTATCAACATACTAAAAAGGTCCAGGAATCAGAGGCCATAAGGCCCAGAAATGGCTCTTATCCCTACCTAAACACTTGTCATRTCATAGTCTATACTGCTCACAGGAAATGCCACCCTCCCAGGACCCTGGCAGAGTGACAGCTGACATCAGACAGAATGTATCAGGGACTACAATAAAAATATAAAACTTCTGTTCCACTATACACCAGGGCTAAAGGCCACATACCAGCCCTGTCTATACTAGTATGAAGGCGGCCATTGGGTACTGTTTCTGTTCTAGATGCAATATATATTAACTACTGCTGATAAGTGGCATTTTTTTTCCYTTTTATTCCTCTCATTTCCATTACAACAATCATTTTTCTAGCTGAAAAGCATATTTCTGAATCACAACAAAGCTCTTAAGACTGGCCAAATACTGTGGAACAATCCATCACAAAGTGCTGGTCTCATAAGTCCCATCTGGACAGAGAATTGCTCAATCTAAAACAGTGACCCAAATAGTGACAACACGTATTTTGTAGCCCCAGCATCACCTAATATGATCTGACTATTCCATAATACTAAGATTACTCAGTCTCCAAAACACAGCTCATGCCTATTTTGAATAGTTTCTGCCCCATGCTAACTTCCAGCTATGACTATGAATTGGTGTGCAAGTTGGTCCAGGCCAAAAACATGTCAGATATCGTCCTAAAAAATATCAGGATCGATTACCTAGATTACCTAGATATTGTAGTACTCAAACAGGTTCTAGGAGACTGCTTGAAGTGTTAGCAAAGATTCAGTCAGAGAGAAACGGGCTCTGGCACAATTTACCACAACATTCACCACAAACATATTTCCTCGTGCCATTGATCCTGGTATTCTTTCAGTGGATGAGAAGGTACAAGGGGTGCACAAAAAACACACAGGTCTCATCCTGACAAATGGCCAGGACACAGCTGGAGTGATCATCCCAATCCAACAAATGGCGATCCCAGATACATAAGCTGTGCTCACTATGTGCTCACTCTAATCACTTAGATCCCATCTGTGCCTTAAGTCTACATACAAGAACAAAACAGAACTTGGCTCTAAATCCTATTTGATAGGGAGAAAATAATAAAACACACCAAAAGTGGCACTTTCAGAGTACTAATATCCCCACTAAAACAATGTTAAAAAGTATGGCAATAAAATTCTGCATAAAGAGAAGCACAGCTATCCAAATTAGATGCAGATGCTTGTTTCATTATAAAGCTTTGATAATGCAGATTCAAGAATATAAGTTCACTGATTATTTTTTATTTTCAGTAATTAAAATGTGATTTTAAATGTTTTATTATAGAATTTTACAGACTTAGATTTTATTAATTTATAACAAAATAAACCAAAGTGATGAATCATTATTTCAAGAAACAACATTTTTTATATAAAAGTGAATTGGAAAACAGAGCTAGTCCCAGGCAACTCTCAGTTAAATTGGGTCAAATTCAGTGAAGCCAGCAGCTTAACCCCATTCATCTTCATTGTATTTTACTATGAATGTAATGACAGAGGGAAAAAATACCGAAGGAAAATTTGTTTTAAATTGAGTTCCAATTATAACACAAAACATAGAATTTTACCTAAGGCCTTTCCCATTTAACTTCTATGAACCCAAAGTCTATTTGCATTCAGTGCCATATGACAGAAGGCAAAAGTCCCATGCAGAAGGCTAATTGCTAGGTCTGACTAAGCATGCCCATAGCATATGCAGTCAGTACCGTGTAAGTGAGACTAGGCTCCACATCAAATGTGCAGTAAGACTGGCCTCAAAACCAAACAGTGAGACAGCACATATACCTAGTGGTTGATGCTACCTTATCTGCACAGACTTTGTGTATAAACATGCAAGATTCAGGGCTTCCTGTATACCTAAAATTGCCCTCCTTGTGCTTGCTTTAATTTCAGTAGAAGTCTTTTCTACTACTGTAATCTTATTTTGAGGATTTAAATGGCACTTAAATAGGGCACATTTTTTTTATCTGCTGCCTCAGAAAATAAAGACTGTTTATAACATTAAACACAGCAGAGATGTGCAAATGCAGATGTACATCTGAAGGTCAAATTGACAAAAACAACCAAGAAACAATATGCAGTTTAGTATCCCTGTACCTATATCAATATTTGCCTCAAAAACTTGCTATAGTAAATGGATATCATACAGTTAAAATTCACTGTTTTGCAAAATAAGAAGTTACAAAAACTAGCTACATGTACTCCATGGGATCAAGCTTTACCAGCTACAGGTTTACAACCATTGGGTTTTAACTCTGAACTTTTCTCATTCTCTTTTCCAGTTCAAATTCAAATAAGCTAGCTTAATGCCTACGTGGTATAAGAAAATCTCTTTGATTTCAGATTGGAATAGAACTTGGAAGGCCTAAGTTTCAAGGAAAACCATCAGAGACCAAAAGTAAATGCAGTGCCTGAATCACTCAAACAAATTGTGAGCCTAACCATGCTGTTTTTGGAAAATTTCCCCATCTAAAGTCAAAGGTTCGGGGGCAGGTCACACAAGCTGTACGAACATAGTCCATCTCTCAGCATAGACACTGGTGTTGRTTTAACAGATTCTTCTTGATCAAGATTATTGATATGATCAGCAGACAGGGCAACTCACCACCAATAACAACTCTGGACTAGAGGTGATCTCCAGAAACCCTTCCAATCTTATTTATTCTGTGATTAACTGCTAAATATGTGTATTAGAGCTAATGCAATTTGAATTACTACCTCCACAGGCTACTGCAAAGAGTATAGAAGAGCAATAATTATTTTTAGTTATGGGGAAAAATAAATTAATAATTATTTAGAAAATGTACTCAAAGGAAAATTATGATAAACTGCAAGATTAATTTGTTGTTGTATCAAAATTTAGGATGATTATCTGCTGTATTGATGATACTACCATACTATATTCTTCCCTTAAAAAATTATTTTAAGTGTTAAATACAAATGACACAAACAAAATAATATTTTTAAATAAATAAATAATACAAAATAATAATTTTATAATAATTTAAATGCTTACCATCACTTCTTTCCTTTTCCCCTGTTGCTTTTTAATTCCTATTTCAAAATAACTGTAATGGAAGAAAAGACAAAGTGAGTAAAACTTGTACATTTCTGCATCAAAAGAAATGGGCACTCCAAAAATACTCACTATAAAACCCCTATCCAGTGACTAAGAAAAAAAAATGATGCTAGTACCAGTACATCAGTTTACCACTGTTGGATACTAAATATTACACACTTTGCCACCGCAGTAGAAATTAAATCCCAGTAAAGTGTAGGTCTTTCTGTCATGGAGGAGTTGTGCCACTGAGAAGGGCTGATAAAAAAGACCACTCTTTGGTCACAAATTACCAGTAGATATCCTGCAAGAAGTACTAGCCATATATAATTGTATGAAATCCCTCAAAGTAGCTTATGGAGTAAAGGAATGACTGAGAGTCCCTTCTACCAACTCCGGGTCTAAAACTCTCCCTGAAATATGCTATACATATTCTTAYGGTCATAACTGTGAATGTACTACCCCCTTCCAACACCACAGTCTATTGACTAATGTACTTGTCCAGAATACTATGTATGTATGTCTGTGTGTGTATATATATACGTGTGTGTATACAGAGAGAATGTCTTGCAGAYGGATTTATTTTACAGCTCCAGCACAAATTTCTGTAAATCATCAATTAAAATTCAAAATCTGGGATGATTTTGACATATATATATATAATATGTGATTTTTGACAGATTATATACATATATACAATAGCATATATACATTCTACTAATATTTTTTAATCTACAGTTCAGACATCAACAAACTCACTATGCCAAAAAATAAAAAATAAAAACATGCATCACACTATTTCTGGAGTTTTCATTTTCAGTGAAATCAGACCAAAACTTACATGCAATCTACAGTGGAACACCACAGCTAAACTACTATTTATACTGACTAGCTAATCTACTTAAACCAATTTTATCTAATAAAGTAATTATCTACTTAATCTTGCTCAAGCAGAAAAGAGACTCTAATTTCACAAGAAAGAGGTTATTTCAATAAAGCCTAACTGCAGAGWGATACCTTTTCCCACAAAACTTTGCAACTTTCAGATCCTCCAAAAATGCCAAAACACAGGACCACCAAAAAACAATACTAACAAAACTTGACAAGCACAAGAATGAGATACAGCATGAGGACACAGAGAGATAAAACTGTCTTGGTTGCTCTTGAGTTATCAAAGCAGCTACATAACTTTTCTCAGAGCCATGACTCAGTACTACTCCTTGCAGTGGAAACAATTATCTGCAGMCAAGAAAAGAGATGCCTGTCCCAGGATAAGTCTTACTTGTCCATGACCTTGCTCCTCTTGTTGCCATTGGCAATACTCATGTACAAAGAGACCTTTGGAATTTTTAAGAAATTATGTATGTCCATTTCCACAAGAACAAAGCATATGAATCTTGATTTCACATTCATGGAAGTAGCAGTAATAGTTTTCAAATGTCTCCTTTAGTTATCTTGTTAAAATGACACAGTGAATGACACAGAAAAACTTTTAGATCTTGGATATTCCTGGGAATTTGGCTATTCACACACACACACACAAACGAGCAAAAGCTTTAAACCCACAAAAATATTTGCTCATAGATGTTAATGAGACAAATCTGAAAGCATGYACATGCTTTATCAGTCACTTAGCATTTGAACTCAAATGACTGAATTCTGTTTTGCAGCAGTACATTAGTTCTGCCACAGCCCATCTTTGTTGCTCCAGCTTAGAATCATAGAATCATAGAATGCTTAAGGTTGGAAGGGACCTCTAGAGGTCATCTAGTCCAACCCCCCTGCACACGCAGGGTCTCCTAGAGCATGTGGCACAGGGTGATCTTCCCCAAACRTCAGTCAGAGCAGTGGATGCATGAAGCCAATGCTCTTGACTATTTCTCCTGCACTCCAGATTCTTCAGAGCAACACTAAAACTGAATAAATCTTACTAGTTTTAAGKACTCCTCTCTTGGCAAAACAGAAACATAAAAGATTGTAGTTGTCTGTACATTTTGGGAGATAACTCAAAATTTGCACAGACATTCAGAATAAAACATGTAGCATCCTAAAAATTCAATGATCATTTTTTGTTGTAATTTACTGTCCACTGTGAGTGCCATTGCCCTCTCCTGCAAAAAATCATAGATATGATTCTTTGCTACTGATAATCTCAATATATAGATTTGCCTTCCCAGGGCAGGAGCAGATAAATTGTGTATCTAGCAGTGTTATAGTGCTCCACATGATAGTGGACTAAAAATAWAATAGTAGATTAAAATCAGCACTGAAAAGACTTACAGTTTGATAAATTAATTAGAACATAAAAAAGAAAAACACTTGATCTGCATCATTTCGTTTCCCAGAGGGGAGCAGCTTGGCTGAGGACGGTGTAGATGCCATCTTCAATGATCTGTTTGCCTTTGCATTGTAAAGTGTGGTGGGGAAGTGTATTTTTATACCTCCTTTTCTTCATTCTTTCTTTTGTATTTAAAGGTGCATTTCAAATGATACATGTGACTTACAGTGATAACATCCTGGCAATGATCAGGCAATTCATGACTGAAGTGGTGAATACAAGCAGTGTGTTGAGTGTTAAGCCTATAAACCACCCAGTGGCAAAGCCCAATCCTTGTGCTTCACCACACAGGAGCCGTCCATCACCTGCCTTCATGCAGAGCAGGGCTGCAGGACCTCTTCAGAGGAAACCTTGTCTCCACAAGCGTCAGCCAAGGAATGACCAGCTACAGCCACGGCTGACACTACCACCAGCCAGGGTGTGTCACCAGAACAAGCAGCATGGCCGAGACACCTTCCATGTGAGAGRAATAGGAGGAGCATCGCTGAGACTCCTTCCATGTAGCAGAAATAAAAGGAGCATCATCAAGACATTTTCCATGTAAGAGAAATAGGAGCAGCAGCATCAAGACACCTTCCATGCAGAAGTAAAAGCATCAAGATATCTTGTCTTTAAGGGATATTAAAGAAGCACCATCGAGACATATTTCATGTCTCAAAGTAAGAGGGGCATCATCAAGACACCTTCCATGTAAGAGAAATGAGGAGCATGGCCAAGACACCTTCCATGTAAGAGAAAGAAGAGTAACATCATCAAACACCTCCCATATAAGAGATACTAAAGAAGCATCACGGAGACACCTCTCAGGTAAGAGAGATAAAAGGGACATTGCCAAGACACAACCCATGTAGGAAAAGCAACCGAGACAGGCTGGGGAAGGGCTCCTGCGGCACCATGGCAGTGAGACCGTTGCCCGCACCGCCGGCACCCCCCGTCCCCAGCAGCGCTCCCGCYGGGGCCAAGGCTCTCTACTTACTCCAGCTTCTTGAACTTCTCCAGCCCRGCGGCCACGTAGCGGCCGCCCTGCTCGAGGTCGTCCAGCTCGCGCAGGCGGTGGCCTTGGCGCGGCGTGTAGAGCGCGCGCACGCCGAAGGGCGCCACCACCGCCTCGGTGAGCTGCGCCAGCAGCGCCTCGAAGGTGGGCACGTGCCGCCGGTTGATCACAAACTTCTTGCCCGGGTAGAAGGCGTCGCCGTTGCGGTAGACGAGCACGGTGCGCGCCGGCACCAGGTCGGCCCAGCTGCAGCCCGGTGGCGGCGCCGGCGACGCCACCATGGTGCCCCGCTGGCCGGCGCTCGGCACGGAGGCCTCGGCGCCGCCAGCCCCGGCCCGGCCCGGCCCGACACGCCAGCCCCGGCCCGGTCCAGCCCGGCCCGTCCCCGCCCAGGATTGTGACCGCGACCGAGGCGGCCACGCGAGGGCCGCGCCATCGCCACACCACTGCCATGCTGGAGCGTCTCTACGGCACTCACAGGCTAGCTCTGAAAGCCATATTTTTCTACACTGATTGATTATACTGATATTTTTAATGTATATTTTATATATGAGCTTTCCCATGCATAAATGAAAATACAGCTAGTCAGTTGTGCGCTTTGTCAGAACTCACCTTGTCAAACGCATGCRTTAAGCAAGGCAAACCAGGCGCAGAACAGCTGAATATGAGCTGGTGTTCACCACTATTCATTCTTAAATGTGTAAAAGGGCAAATTCTACAGTATTAGCTCATCTACACATTTTTACAGAATACTCCCCCGTAACACTCGGTTCGCTGTGCACAAAAACAGCCCCATGCAGCTCGCGCAGTGCAGCCCTCGCAGGGGGGAACGGGGTTCTAGGCCCGGGGTTCTAGGCCCTTCTCCTGGGCTCTTCCTCTGGCTTCTTGGTCGCCCTGTTTCAGCACGTTCACTCTGTACGCTGTGGAGGGAGTCTCATGTTCCTCCTGCGCAAGGYAGGACACAGGAAACGGCCCCATTTCGCCTTGACCACAGAGTGGCAGCAGCCTCTATGAGTTGCAGGAGATAAAGCATTTGAAATTGCACCGGCTACATCTGTCAGAGCCATTTTAGAGGCCTTTGAATTTAGACAGGGAGGGTAATTTCTACCCTGTGGTCCCAAAGGTGCATGCATGTTTTCTCATGGTCATCTATTCTACTTATAATTCATTTTTTCCTCATACTTTCACTCTTTACACACTACATTTACAAACACTTCAGTTCAAAGATATATAACATATACATATAACAGCATATATGCTATATATATATGCATGCTATGTTATAATAGCAAATAGCATATAACATGTAGCAGCAGCCGGCTGCCCTTTCTTTGGCAGATATCAGATTTTCTGAGTTCCACCTTTTCTGAATTCATATATGATTCAGTAATGCATCATAAAACTTTTAATTATGACAACAGTTAAAGAATACAGTTCTCTGTCTTTGATATAAATGAATGTTATAATGTTATAATGTCATAACTCAGAGGAATTCAGCAGGATGTTCTTCCATCTTCTTGTTGATATTTCTCTTACCCTAACCCATTTACTCCAAAGGCACCCAAAAACCATATATGCTGCTGACCTACAACAATTTAAGGACAAGCATAGGGAGGAAAAGAGAAGCTTTTCCCAAACAGAAAATAACTCCTTTTTATGAGCTCTGCTGAAGAATGTCAGTGCCCACCTTCAGACGACAGGAACCATGTTTCCAAGGACTCAAAAGATGCAATAAATGTTTCACTGATTTATATCCCTATGATTTCAACCTGTACACCCACCTACAACTGAGAATGGGCACTCCTAGGAAAAAAAATAATTCAATGGGGAGACCATGGTGAAGACTTCCAGGTTTTATTCCAGTTTTTATCATAGGCTCACTTGGATATGGTTTATGAATCTGATTATTTCTCTGTGCCCTAGTTCTTTTTCCACATGTAAAATATAGATTACCTATTTGTAGAACTATTAAGACTCTTAACTTGTTAGAGGCTGTAAAATATTTTTGGTCTTCAGCTTGAAATGGAATTTTACCGTCTCTCCTGCATCTTTACATGTGAAGTTATTCAGATACATAAAGTCAAGTCCTGAGATTTTTCTTCTTTGAGATGAAGAGAAAACTTTCAACTAAAAGCAGAAATTTGCTTAGCAAGTCCATGATTTTTTTCTCCCTTTTCATCAGCTGATAAAAGTTAGCATGTCTGTAATTTACAGAACATTCTTTCAGCATCTATAGGCTTTAGAGTATGCACATGATGGAAAATTTAGAAGACATGAATTAGGTGACAGATTATAGATTTTTTTAGGAAAAGTTATAATTCTCTCAAAGATATAAGGCTGATACATACTCACATTTTTGTTCCTGAGTYGTATTATCAAAAGATGCAATCGTCACCATTACAAAGTTCATTAGAAATAATGGTTCCAGGGGCTCTGGCAAGATAGTAAGCACTAGTGCTGGGTGCTGCAAATCAAACAAGGGGCCTTCACCCATGTCSTGCATAATACAGACTCTAAGAAGGCTCAGATTGACTCGAGGAAGTGTGTCTGCTGGTGRGGGACACTCTCTGCCTTTGAGACAGGAGCAGTAGCCCCAGGGAACTGCTGTGATCTTCCTGCAGTCAGTGGGTTGGTAATTTTTTTTCCAGGGCTTCCAGTGTTGGTTGCCAGAATGCCATTTTTGGAGGTCATCATAAAACTAAAGTCTTCACCATGTGGAGGTCCAAAGTAGGTGGAAGTTGTAGAACCCAYTGGTGCTTTCTGAGGTAAAAATATCCTATCATTTGACCTCTGCCTGCTCTTGCAGCAGAATTCAACAGTGGATGTCTTCAGTCACTCCCTTCCTAAACAGGATCAAATACCGTAGTGTGGAGAAAGGAGGAGGAGCATAGCAGCAGCACAGGAAAAAAAGTGGSTAGGGTCCTTTCCTGGTCCTAAAATGAGAAGGGTAAGAGAGAAAGGAGGAGAGGAAAGACAGGAGAGCCCTGGCATGCTAAAAACCTGAAATACCAATAAAAAGGGATGTTGCCAGCTTCCACTAAGGCGTGGAGGAAGGAAACACAGAGTATGAGGATATGGAAACACTAAATTCCTGGAGTGAGGAAGGTGAAAATGGGAGGCACAGGATTGCAGCTGCTAGGAAGAGGAAATGGGAGACTTAAAAGCCTGGRCACATAAGGCTCCGTTGAGTGGAAATTGGATACTTTGAACTGAGGGACAAAATAAGAGAGGGACCTTGAACAGGGCATGGAGGAAGATAAGAAGGAGGATGAGAAGTGCAACAAGCTGGAGATGTGAGGTAAGGAGGTRTAGATATGGGCAACCTGAGATGGAAAGACACTCAAAAATATTATTTAGGAAGACTTTGGTGGTTGTTGTTGTTGTTTAATTASCTTATGCCTGTTTCCATGCCAGAGTCTGCTGGAGACACCTGTTAAGAAGTCAAATTTAGGAAAGGTTCACAGAGATCCCAAAGCAAAGTTATGCACCAAATAAGAAGTCTTTCAGCCTAAAAGACCGAACATTAACTGTTTATCTTGCCTTATTTTGGCATGATATTTTATATGGGGGTGTAATTCTTTTTGCAATATAAATACATATGGCTATTTATATCTTAGCAGTGCAGTAGTTAGCCTGACAGACTCACAGTGAGATTTCATTCAGGACACATTTTCCTGGCCCTGCTTGGTGTGTGTTGCCAGACACATGGAACAGAGCAGCACTAGCACTTGTGTTACCAGSCACAGGAGATTCGCAGTGTTATTACACGATTTACTCCTGCTGCAGAGCCAGTCCAGTGATGCCTAGGCTCCAAACAAGAGCTGCAAGGKATTTGGCTGGAAAATCAACAAATTCCTGGGAGCTACTGGAAATCATCATCCTTGATGCTGGGCAGACATAGGCAGGCAGCTGGATCAGTGTACGCTGGCTGAGAAGATCGCACAAAATTGCTTTAGCACTTCCTCCTGAGTTCTGCTTCACGACCATTATCAGTAATTGTGGGTCTGTGTCAAGCTATACTCTGCCAGGAAAGCAGAAGTGATAGGATCTTAGCAGCATAAAAACACAGACCCAGGAGGGTCCAGAAGAGACTGCCTAGTCCAGTGGCTGGATTTTGTCCAACTGAAGAAGMTACTTTTGCACTAAGCACCTGTTTTAGAGCTTAACTTACCTTTTGTTAGGTTTTCCCTGATACCCAAATCAAACTTTGCTGGCTTCACATTTAGCCAAATTCCTCATTCCATTGTATTAGTGGCATGGAAATAATTACTTACCACCCAATATCACCATAAAGAGCCTTACATCTTGTATATACTTCCTTACTCTTTTTTAGACTAAACACGTCATAGCCTTTCTTCACAGGCCATGTTTGCCAATGATTGGTCAGATTTTTTTGTTTCTTCTCTGGATTCTGAGGGTCAAAATGGAAACCAGACCCTACTTGAATGAGGAAAAAGAAAATAACTCACTTCCATGGCTTACATGTAGCAGCACATCCCAGAATTAAATGTCTCTTTTGATACACCGTCAAACCTCCAGTTCATCTATAGTTTGTGACTGAAACCTGATGTTTTTCTGCTTTTCACATTTATTCTCAGGACATTTGTTCACTTTTTATTACATATAATACTGTTACCTTTTCTTTCTAAATAAAAACATTTTTAGCATGATTCCGTCTCCTGCTTTTCTTGAAACCCTCCTCATGCTAGTTTACCTTCCTCACACTAATTTACCCTCCTCACACTAATTTAGACCAAAAAAAAAAGTTCAAATTCAARATTGATATAAATATTGAGTAGAACTGTGTCCAGAACAAGCTCCACAGAGCTCCAGTTTGCAAAGCCATCTCACTTTGAACACCAAAACACCAATAATGGCACTTTGATAGCAGTTTTACAAGCAGTGCATCCACCTTCTGGGCAGTAATCAAAGGTATTTCTTGTTTTGCGTATGAGCACCTGGGATTGCATCAAGAGAGAAGCTATCTTCCCTGTTTCWCTATGTACCAGATCAGCAGACACCTAAAAATAGGTGTATTAAAGATGATTTGTTCTTGACACATCAAAAATTACTATCTTCATCACTTTATTACCTGTCTGGTGCCTTGATTGTTTAACCATTTGTTCTGATGTCTCAGGCTGCCTGGYGTGTTATTTTCCCTTTGCCTCTTTTTAAATATGGATAGTTTCTAAACACAAATACTATGTAAAAGCTTCTCTAAGGCTCTGGGACCTCTTGCTCCTCCAGGAACACCTGATGATAATCACTAATAGTTAACAACTGCCATGGGAACTTTCTTAAAGTRTGCACTAAATTCACCTCACCCAGCTGACCAGAACACTCCTAAACACATCTAAATGTTCTTCAGCTTGCCCTTTCTCCATTCTGGCCTGTGCTTCTCTTCCCTCGTTAAAATTAATTGCTCCAAAGATCTGATAACAATTAACCTTGAGACAGTAAAGCTTTCAGCCTTTCCTGTTTCATCAGAGCTTTTTCCATCAAATTAAACAGAAATATGTAGCCAGCCCAGCACCCATGCCTCAGTAAAGTATTATCATAATGCAGAGCCAGGCAGTTTTTCTCCGTGTAGTGCCAAGGCCGTTGTGCTTCTCAGTGGTGCTGCTGGATCTGCCCTGTGATGATCCGTTGTGGTTACTGTGACATGACCTCCCAGCATCTTCACATCCACATTTCTAYACATGAACACTCACAAGGGCAGATCTATCACCTATCATCTACAGGAGAGTTTTGGCAGCACATGTCAGCCTAAAAYTGTTCAGACAGGCCACCAAACTCAGATTTTGTTTCATAAAAAGGCTCTTTTTTCTCTCTCTTTTGCATAAGTATTTGCTCATCGTACGTGTATCATCTTCATACATGTATGTATCTTCCACTTGCAAGAAGTGCAAGAAGTCGTAAGGAAAGGCCACTGGGAGTCTTTCTGTTCAAAATGCAAACATCATTAGGCTTGCAAGATCTTTTGGCATGARCACCTGAAGTCTTTTCCAGAGACCTTCCAGGCAACATTTGCTCTTTCTCTTCCCTCCCACCAGCCTTCTTACCCTTGGATAACAAAGCTCRTTTAGAGAGAAGCTACCCAGCCTTTCCAGTTATTTTTTGCCCATTGTCAAACTATCTGAATTGTCTCACTGCTTTTATTCCCTATCTCTAATCAATCCCACCTGAAGCCAATGCTTTTTACATCTCTGCAAATCCATCCCTTGATAGTTAGGCCATGGTTTGATAATAGATGAAGCCCAGGTTTAGGACTATTGTACTAGATCAGAAAGGCTGCAACACAGCACTGACTCTGCATAAATTTCTTCAGCAAATGTGATCAGAAGCACTTGATAGGTCAGCTTTGTACTGGCTAGCTTTATGCCAGATCGGGTGTCTTCCCATAACCAGCGTGAACTTAACATAAAAATATAACCTCAGGCTAACCTCTATATCATGTGCATTAACTTATTGAAAGAAAAGCAGATCTAAAGATCAGTTTTGTACTGCTGGATGATTTGATCTTCATAAGCTTGAAAATAATGATAATAATAATAAGAAAAAAAAAATACTTGCTTCAGCAGCTGATCTGTTTTGGAATAAAAATGAGCAAGACCAGAGCTTCAGAGTTGCCCTCAGATCTTTCCATGTCCCTAATGGCCTTCTGCATTCTTCGTGTGATGTTCATACAGAAGGAACCCCTTTCTTCTCTGTCTCCTGAGCTCCATGAGCTCATCAGTTAAAATGAAGAGTTAAGAATCAGTTTGTAAAAGCCCACTACTATCCTAGCTAAAGCCAGATTACTGGTAAATTCTGTTATGTTTGATTTTGCATTTCCAAGCTGGAAGTCTRTATCCTTTTAATACATTCAGCACTAGGTTAATACATAACGTAGATGTTCCCATCTAGATTATGAAGCACATTCACAGTGTTCCTCTGTCAACCTTTTGCCACTGAAGCTAGTCAAGCAAGCTGCCCTGTGCACTGCACATGAAGGTCATTGAAACTGTCCTTGCTTGTGTGCAATTTTTCCTTTCTGCTGCCTGTTGTATCTCCTTGAGTTGCTATTTATTGCTCTGCAGCACWGGCCGGGAGAGAAACGATGGATTCCCACACATCACCGGCAGCAGGGAAGGAAAAAGCAACATCAAATGACCATTATTCTCTCTGTCCTGCAAACAGGAGAGGTATGAAGAGATTCAACTTGCCTGTAACACCGTGATCATAACTGCCAGTTTGGGATGGGAAGAAGGAAGAGCTGTTTTCTCCCGCATAACACTTGTTTTTTCTCTGTTTCATTCATGGCACAGTATCACACTGGGCTGTACACACAGAAGTTGCATGTGGGTCTGCCATGAGTCAGAAAAAGCACCTGTGTCATGTCACCTTCTTATAGTGGAGCTCACACCTCCTTCACAACCCCACATAGCCTCTGTCCRTAACATCACCCGACACATGCAGCTAGTCAGCCCAGGAAATGTGTGAGTGGAGGCTCTGTATACCAGCTCCTGAGATTTGGTGGATGAAGTTCATCCTGTCAGATGGAAATATCTGCATCGGATGGAAATATCTGCTCTTCACCTTGGTTTCACCTTAAGATGATGAAAAGAGATTAACAGTCACAGCAGGGAACATTCCCATCCAAATTTAGACATCTGAAATAGCACAGATGACTCACACCCGGAATGCACATATTTTTCTCTGCAGACTGCAAAGAGAGCTGGTGTGACTGTAGATGTCTCCAAGTGAGCCTGTCACACCTCCATTGAGAAGTCTCCATGCCAGTGCTGACGTACGTGTCCTCATTGCAGCCAGCAGAGATCTCCTGCCAAAGTTAGCAACCAGTGGGAGGCCGCAGCAGCCGTGCCCAGGGGTTCACACAGAGGCACCTAGAGCCCTCTGAGGCACCTTAGGATTTACATAACATCTGGCAATTTTACCATGCTGTCCTCTATTCAGCTGTTGCCCAAAATGTATGTTTTCACCTCAACTAAGCAAAACATTGATCAGGCAGGGTGCTCCCAGTAAACTGTACAGGTGGTCRCTTAAAGGAGATGATTGAACCATCTCCTCTTCAGAGGCTGGAAATGAAATCAGGATTTGTGAAGGCTGAAAACAATCTGTAAGAATATAACACAAACCAGTACCTAACTCAAACCCTTAAAAATCAGCTCAGGATAACTAAGGGTAAAAACAAATCACCAAATCCAGAAATGCAAGGAACTGTCCAGTTCAGTATGCTCTCTGACTGCTTTCCCTTGATACTTCTTACTTGAAATAGTACYTTTTCCATTTCTAGGCTAATATCTTCATTAATTTTGATTACTAGTATGTGYTTAACTTYGATTCCTTTCATTTTCATAATATTCCCAGCAATAAGCCTAGCCTGCTTAATCTTTACCATACTCTTTAAGATCTGTTAAAATTTCTGAACAGTTTAAAAATTTTCTACTCATTCCTCTTTGTAATCATATGACAAATAATTTCTCCTTGCCTGCCCCCTATTAAAAATAAATTTATGTGAAAGCTTTTATTTGTGAGCTCCAATCACATGTACACATTACTTGTTTGAACAGCACAGAGGGTTGTTTCTTTTGTCTATATCCCATTTTACCATAAGGAGGTACAGGAAGCAACAAGGTAAAGGAAACAGGAAGTTAAAAAGAGCCTATAGGGAAAGACAAAAAGTATTATATAAATACAAACATAAAGCAAGCAGCATGCATCCAACACAACTGGCGATGCTCATTCCTGCTCCCATGGAGGTTACAGGGTAGTTAAGACATGGCTGACATTTTTTGAAAACTTTGTCTTCATCACTGATAAATGGGCTTGATACATGAAAAACAGGCATGGGATCAATGTGGACTGAGTAAAACATGATAGAGTGATCTGAAACGCTAAAATATCATTTAAACTCAAATCAAACAGAGGCAATTCAAAATGAATAGAGATGGACATGTACTGAAAATATTCTCTTCTACGATAAGAGCTGATTTAATGGTCCATTTTCATTGCAACTGGTGAGCTAGCAACTGGGTGTAACAAAATATAAGAGTTGTTCTGCGTGTCCTGGCAATAAGAAAGGCTATTTTCTTGTGATATCTCCTACTAGTATCTCAAGTCCATGGTGCCTAAAAAGGACAAATTCTGATCAAATCTCTTTTCCTGGAGGTGGGATTTCATACAGTCGTTCTGCAAGATGATTCTCTGGTATTTAACAACAGATGAGTTCACACTGCAGCCCTGCCCTCAGCGGAGACCAACCTTTGTTCAATACCCACTTACCTCTTGACCYATGTTTAGGGACTCCAAGATCTGCTGGCACATCTGTCTGAAAGTGGCTAACAGGTTCCCAAGTCGCTAGCCAGATATACACTGCATGATCACGTAAGCCTTGTTCTTCAAAGAGTGCTGAATATTGAAACAGTGGCCACTAAACTGACCTGGATACGACTAGCAGATAACATTCCGCGGGTGGCATCTGAAACAGAGATGTGGGCCCTAGTAAGAAAGGCCAAATACAAAGCTAATAAAGCTCCAGGGAAGGTATTTTGTAGTAAGAAAGTTAGTATTTTGCATTTTTAGATCTTCTTTCATCTCAAAACACAGTGAACTGAATGGATCACTCGGTCTCCCTCTCCATTACAGTCGTGCTAAAGGATGAAGCAAGAACAAAGCTGCATTTGTGGCTCTTGCTGTATGTAATAAACCGTTTCTTCACCAGATGGCACCCGTCTCCTCCTGTCAATCTGTGTACAGCATGGCAAAAAAAAAAAAAAAGCCTCCTTTTCGGGGAAGAATATCAATTTTTTCTTTAGGCTGAATTCTTTTATTGCTTCTCCACCCTGTGCATTACACTCCTTGTGTACTTTTAAGGGTGAAGTCTCACATCACCACAAACATGTACTTCAACTACTCTGAAATAAGCATAAATCTACAATTTACATGCTGTGACAAATCCTCAGCAGGTATAAATGGATTTAGCATCACTGAAGTTAATTGATGCCAGGTGAAGATCTGCACCTGCAATTTAGTTGCTGGCCTGCAGAGCACAGCTTGGCTTGTTTTCTTTTCCTTACTTCCGAGGCACAATAACTGAACTAATTTGAGCAAGCTGCTCATTGCTATTAGACGTAAAATCAGTGTGTGGCTCTTTGTCATAAATCCAAATGATCTTTTCACAGAGTAGAGAAGCAAGCTGACTGGAGACATCAGAGCTGGGGGGGGTCAGATGTTCAGCGCATCAGCAGCTGCACTGAAGATCATGGTAGCTTTGATATAAGCAGAAGGAAATCGTTGCTCCACTCCATCGTTTTATCTTCAGTTGCCKCTTGGTGCCGCTGTGGTAACACACATCTTACTCAGCTGCTCGCCAGACCTCCCCTTTCTGAATTCTTGGCGGTATTCACATTTTTTTTCTGCAAAGAATCTGCAGAAAGGCATCAATGCTACATAGATAGCCTTTGAATAGAAGTGTTTAATTACATCCCCAGTGGCTTGCATACATTAATGAATAGTGGATGCTATAATGTGGCCGTAGACCCAAACTGGGCTTTATTTAAACACAGACGTAGTGCTAGATCAGTCTCCTCCCTCTGCTTTAGTAGACGCCCATCCAGAGCTGTAGTGACACATTTCATTGCAAAGGGCAGGAAAATTTTGTTTCCCTCTGAAGAAGACCGTGAATGGCTCAAGGTAACATTTACACTCCACCTCAGGGGCATCCCACTCACTATTAGTTCTGCCCATCTGCTTTTTGCTTCTCTCACCCTCTCCATTTCACGCTCTCCCTCTTGAGAGGGCTCCCTTCCTTCCTCATTCAATTGCAAAGCTCCCAGCTACAAGGAGACATTCATCCAGAAAAACATCTTGAGCACATAGCTGCCATTCCCTTGACAAGCCYTTTCTCCCCCAATTCACAAAACTTGTTCTCACCCAACAGAGCAAAATTAAAAACAAACTGTTCTTTCCCTGAGCTCTTCTGTAAATAGTCAAAATATGACGCTTCATGTCTTTTTTTTCTTACRTAAATCTGAAGAACCTGGTTTCTCTTTACCTGCCTCTCCCCAAGCAGCGCAGTGCCCCCCAGGGTGGKCAGGAGGCTGGCTCCAGCCCTGCGCAGTACCTTTCACTTTGGGTGGTTTCAGAGATACAGGCATTTCCATCTGCCTGAGTGGAAACAAAATCTCCTGGGTCACAACCTGTGGTTGTGTACATGGATTTATGGGTATGCCAAGGCAAGCCAAAAATTGAAAAATGGAGCCCCAACTAAGAGAGATTGACTTTTTGCACAAACTCRTGCACATGTATGCACAGCTAAGTGAGCAGCAGGGCACTTGAMAAACAAAGGATTATGAGGAGGTTGTCCAAAAAGAGGTAAAGGAGAGAGTTATKCATGATCAAAAGTTGGGTTGTTAAGGCTCACTCCTCCAGCACAGCATTTAATTCAGCCACCAGCACTACAAGGCACTGAAGCTTCCATCAAAACCAGACCTGGATTTAGATCTTGTGGAAAYCTGGTATTTACATTTTACTGAAGATTTTGTTACTCAGACATCTTTTTGTTTCAATTCAGGATGAAAATATGTTTTTAAGATTTTTATATTTAAAATACTCACATTAGTTCCATATTATTTAATAATTGGATATTTAATAGTGCATAAACTGCTTGTTACAAGGCATAATTGTTAAATGAGTCATTTATGTAATCAGTAAGAATATCTTCTACATAATGTTGATTAAAATATCAACATTGTTATTGCTTTGTATTCTGAATATTTGCATTTTTATTGCTTTGTATTCACAGGATCTCCAGTTTATAGTGTCATAGCAGTCCCAAAAGGAGAAACTGATTCAAGTGCCAAACTCCTTCATTACTGCAAACAAGAGAACCCTCAGAAAGATAACTTGTTTCAGTTGGAAARAACGACATAAAGCATAAAGTAAAAATTTCAGGCATTATATCGAATGCCATTCCTGACAAGATTACTGACCTTTTATAGGTCAAARTGAAGTTTCAGAACTCAGAAACAAAATTCTGAAACACTCCAAAAGGAAACACCTTGGAAAACGTTCACTTCACAATTTTGGCCCAGTGTGAACCTTCACCCTTTTGAAACTATAAAATTGTTTTTATTCATCTTATCATCYTGTGTGATTTTTTATCAGAAACTGTAACTAAAATATCCAACCASCTTCTTCTTTAATTATTTTTTTAAATGCGTATTTGAACTAGTATTTCCTGAGTTTATCCTTTTTAGAAGCATTCCATTTTCTTGGAGTCCTGCAGGGACATATCTGGGCTCTTCCCAGCTAGGGAGCAGTGAGAAAGCAGCAGAACCGAATTCCTCGGAAAGCGGTGGAGATCTTCCAGGCATCACCCACAGGCCTTGTTCCCCCTGCCCAAACAGGGAAATAAGGACTGGGGCAACCAAACACATAAAGGGCTCTGACAGTACATCTAGCTTCTTTTCTATCTCATATTTCAAGAATTGCAAAAATATATCCAGGTGACCATGAAAAYCGGAGGAAGTGGGTTTTTCCATTGCCTTTATTTTTCACCATGAATTTTAATAGAAATTCAGACTGCTTAAAAGCTGTACACATTGCGGCAATATTTATAAATGTGGAGTGACTTCCATACAGCAAAAATAGGGGCATTTGGTACCTGAAAAAGCTTCCCACTTTCTTGAAGGGAATCTGAAAAGGTCTCTCTTCATGTTTCTAGCGAAATCAACCTATCATATCCAAGACTTCCAAAAACTGGATAAAAAATAAACAGTTAGCAAGTTAGGCACTTAGGTAATGAGGGAGCTCCAGACATCTGGAGCTCAAGTTTCGACTATTCTAATCACCTGCAGTGATTTGACAAAAGTATATCAAGGATGTAAAGGGATTCTGAGGATTTCCACAGCAAACATAGCAGAGAGGCAGCAAGAAACAACCATGATATATACAAATTGCTCCAGCAGAACACTCAGCCCTCACAAATCCTGTAAAGTGTCTTTGAATATCAGTGTAGAACCATCTCCGCATTATTGATAGATATCAATACACAATTTGAAGAAAGCCTTACATACATAAATGATATCCACCTTCAGAAAAAAAAAAAAAAAAGGTAAAGCAACCTATGAACCATCTATTTCTTATAGTGATTACTCCAATCCTGGGCTGATATTCATTTTTATAGGTACGTGCTACTGATCTTAAAAATTCTTAGTAAATATGTATATACTGGGTTCTAATTCACAGAGTAAATACATCAAGCAAAACAATTTTCCTTCTCTAGTATAAACTAATAGTATCATGTCACGTATTGCTAGGCTCTGTGGATGTGTATGAAATTGTATGGTCATTGATTATTCATATACCACAACAATACACAGTAGATGAGTTGGTCTTGCCTTGTTGAAAGGAWACATCTGGAAGCACATACCAGATCTGCTGTGCATAATGTAGACTTACTTTCCATACTGATCCTACACATAGTTTGATTGCTAATTTATACAAAGGATTGTTCCTCCTTAAAGATCACCTTAAAACACTGTGCAGAGTAGTCCTGAAAACCAGTCAGTCAGGGATTTTGCAGTCTATGCCTAAGATCAGGTTAAAATGATGTGCAAACAGCTCTTAGAAAGCTCCAAAGTAATCCATCATTTCCTTTGTGAAATTATGGGTATTTTAAAATATATATCACATTTTCAATTACATGCAATTGTAAGTTGGGTACATAAATTATTTGTGCAAAGTGACTTATTGCTGTGATATACATGAACTGGAAAGATATTTAAAACTCGCTGCTTTTTAGGAGGTCAGCACTGATATCTGAATAAAGGTGGTAGATTTTTTTTCCTGCTAAAAAAACCTGTTGGTTAAACCATTTTTGTGACAATTATTGTGTATTTATGTGAAAACTTAAACTGAGGAGGATTGGTATTTGCTTTTTTTTTTGCTTTTTTTTTTTGCTTTTTTGTGCTAAGAGCCTCTTATGCAAATGTGAAGTGTTTACTTTAAGTAATTATCTGGGGCTTAAGTAGTTCATGCACTGAATAATTCTCACCTAAAGAATGCAGAAGACAATATCTTACTTTTATCTTTAGCAAACCTCAAAACACCCATTTGTCTAGATGCTGCTCTCAGTACTGAATTACAAGAACTTGGTCCTCTCCCAGCCCTAAAGCTCAGTTAGTTCGCTGAAGGGCCTCCTTGTGATGTTATCTATGAACAGTTTTGTAAAGAAACGTTACAAAATTGGTAGCACTCCTGATTAGTTGGCTGCTTTGGCTATGCTTCAAAAACAAAGTTGCAATACCTTCACTTCCAAAAAAATCTTACAGTAATATTTGTACTAATTAACTGCAGTATACAAAATATTTGCCTCGTGACTGAATTATCCCTGTAGCACTACAAGCAATTAATGTTTGTAACTACAAATTTTGCTAAAATAAAAGAATATCAAGAATCTACTTCTTCAGAAACATCATTCTAGCAACTAAAAAGCAAATCCTGCCTTCCCTCACAGTCATGCAATCAAATTTGTTAACTGTCATGAGGGCAGAATTTAGCCTCATTTTTATCTAAGTACATGTATTTTCCTAAAGAAAAACAAGCCATGTCTTACTTATCATTGCTCTTCCCTTCTGAAGGGTAAATATTGATATTTGAAATACCTAAATTGTATTTACAGCTGTACAACACTGATGTCACATACTTGCAAAGTATCTCTTGTGCTCTATGAACATGGGGTAACAATATGCTTAAAATACAATATGCTTTAAAAAAAATGCTTTTCTTAAAATAAAGAGAAAGCAGAGCAGCTTACACATTTTCTTTGTCAAATTCACAAACAAAATACATGGTAATGTGACACGCCACGTCGTTCCAGCCTCCAGACGCCACCATCTCCACACAGTCCTCCTCGTCGTAGGCGTTGTTGGGCTCCCCGCTGCGCCACTTGTTGAAGGTCTGCATGGGGGACCGGTCGGAGTAGACGAAATTSCCCTCCTTCTCCAGGTCGTTGATGCCTATGAACACTCGGGAGAGCCCCGCTTGATTGATGTAGGAGGCGATCAGGTTGTTGGCGTGCTCGTCCTTGGGCATGCTCAGCGTTCCTCCTCTCCCGTGGCAGTAGAGCTGGGCTTCCACATACCTCTTCTCCTCCTTCACCAGCAGATAGATCTTATTATCTGTCTCACGCACACCAGCAACAGCTGCGGGGGAGGGCAGTGCTGAAAAGTGAGCACTCGCGTTTCTATAAACCAACTTACTGCACACCCCAAGAGAGCTGCACAAATCACATGCGAAGCGGCGGCGCTCGCTACGAGCCATCTCGGCGGCCCAGTGTGACCGCAAGCAAGGAGACTACTTATGAAAAACAAACCTACCATTTTTTATGAATTTTAATTCCGTTGTGAGCTGCGCCACTTGGATATCCATCTCACCAATAGCCTTCCTTAGCTGGCTGCATTCACAGGGGATGCCTGCAAAATGGTATAAATACATCAGAATCAATCAGCTAGGTCATCCTAATCATTACCCAAATAGCTTTATGGAAAGGCCTGGCCTGGCCTCCTTGGAAGAGGCACCTCTCCCCCAAACAGTGGGTGAGGACCTGGGGCCTCTGCTCCCCTGAACTGTCATAGGATTCTCACAGATGTTTGCACCCAACCAGTGGATAAAATTCTTCTTTTCAGTCTTCTCCAAAGATTTTTTTTTTTCCCACCAAAATCTACACAGCATATTGTTCCTCTGTTCCTCACAAGGAATCTAATGCAGCAGATCAAAAAGGCAAATGTTCCAACCACATAATGCACATAATTAGCTGCAAAACGTAGTTCTGCACATCTCAGAGTTGAATTTACTGTAGCTCTCCTGATAAAAGAAGACAATAGAAAACTATCTATTATGCCAAATTGATATTGGTTTGAAAAAGATAGTTTGAATGAGAATACTAAAAGAATAATTGTTACTTTTGTGAACCCAAGTTTCAAAACTAGGATCAATTATAGCTTCCAGTTCTGCATGCAATTATTCAAATTTSCATTTGACTCAAGAGAAAACTCTCTGGAGGGACTTTTAGCGTACCAGAAAGGAAGGAACAAATTGGGCTTTTGCCATCAACCTGTCACTTTTGTAAGAAGCAAGCCTGAGGCCTGGGCTCTTTCATGAAAGGCAAAATAAAAGCCTTTACAAACAACTTACCCTTTTTAGGCCAAACTTTCACCTTTTCCAGTAGAGGATCTAAGTCCTGCTCCTACAAACACAACCCCTTGGGGTGGGCCCTTCCTGCACCCACTCCTTTGTGTTGGCTGGAAGCCAGAACAGGGTAGGCAAAGAGGTGCTTTTGCTCCATGATGAATCACACAGAGAGCTGTATTTCATCTCCTGCTACTCTCCCACAGTGATCTGACCRACTGAGGAGTTCTGAGACATTGTTTTAAAAAATACATTACAGGTCCAGCAACTTCTGCAACTTCAAYATTTTTTCTTAAGTAGTTTGAAGACATTACAGCAAATAATACATGAACAGTTATTTGTCACAGTTTCTCTCGGTGTTTTAAAAGACATTCTTTGGTGATACACGAACTCTTTAAAATTCTCCACATAGACAAGATTCGCCATGTCTTACCTGGGTCGCCATTAGGACCGGGTGGTCCTATATCACCATTATCTCCTTTTTCTCCTAAAAACATGAAAAGGAATAGAACTTAAAGGCACCTTCTTAGACTAACAGTTCAGTTTGTCCCTAGTAACATTCAAAGGGGAAAGTAGAAATAGGCCTAAGTGAAAAAAGAAAAAAAAAAATAAAAAAGAACTTCATAGAACTAATAACTTCTGATGCTGTRGAGAGAAAAGAGCTGAATATTCTGTTTTGCAGTCCAAATCTTAGTTTCTAATCCAGTAAATACTAGCTCAAATGATTTAACCAAAGTCATGTAGGAAACCTGTGGGGAAGGCAAGTTTAGAATTCAAGTCTTAGGCTTTTGAGACTATATCAAAATACAGGGCACCCTCCTATCCTGTCTACACTTGCATGTTAGTGCACCAAGTTCTTCATTTAGCCCCAAATCAGGATTCCCAGCTCTAGCTGTCAGAGCAAAAGGRAACTCACTGAAAGAGCTTAATCATCTGCTTGACTGCAGTGTGAGAAGCTCCCTATTGTGATAACCTCTGAGACTAGTTAACCATTTTTTCAGGCCACTAGACTTTTCTCAAAGATAAATATTTTTTTTTCATCTGAGACACAAATGGAGAAAGGATTGAACTAAACTTACCTTTTGAACCAATAGGACCAATTTTTCCATGTCGTCCCATGCTGCCTTTCTGTCCTTTGTCCCCCATTTCTCCTATACATAACAAGAAGACAAAAGACCAAAGATATGAAGGTAGTCTGATACATTCAGATTCCAGCACCTTTGCAAGTTCAGTATTTGCAATGAGCAAAAGCGTGTTATATCCCCAATATTTGCTGAACTCCAGGGGTCCAGCTCATTCCTTGTAAAGGTCTGATGTGTAACAACCTAGATACTGAYTTAATCTTTGCAAAGCAATTGACTTTAATGAGGCACACAGGTGTAAATGAAAACTGAGCTTGGCTGAGAGCCACTGGAAAAGCTTTTGCAAAGTGTTGTCAGACAATGATGCCAGAATTAGGGTGAAAATGAGGGGAAATTCCATTAGAACATGTAGGTCAATGGACTAAATCTGTTATGGAGCTGTAAAGACCTAAAGAACTCAAGCACAATCGACAGTTTACACTAATGAAGTGGCTCCATTGTAACCAAAGTCTGACTTTACTGTGTTTAGGTTGTTTAAATAAGTCACAACAGCCAAAGGCAGCCTTGCACACTAAACAYTTGAAAATTAAGCTAGTGAGAAAGGAAAATKAATGAAAAACACACATATGTTCACACTAAAGCACACAAAGTTTGAGTGAAAACAAGAATGTTGAATGATTCTGTGGAATAGATGATTCTGGAGAATACTTCAAAGTGCAGGTGTAGCAAAGATACCCCTTGAGAATCATATTCCTCAATCCTATTTTTACAAATAAAAAAAAGATATCCAACTCATTGTGAGGAGAAATTGTCAAGAAATCTACATGAGACGGGCATAGTCACCTGTTGGTATTTGTCCATGACATATCTCCAGAAATCTAAGGTGAGACAGTTTSATTTACTTACTTTTTCTGACTTTGACCCCTTTTCCTTCTGCTATATTTTCCTGTGACAGGCAAAGTGAATATTGCAGTGGCTTCAGGGGAAACAGAATTTGCACTGGCAGGTTCTTTGTCATTACTGTCTTCACAAAGCAGGCAGAAGCATAGCGTTCACTGTTACTAATAAAATGTTTACTACAGTCTAAGTTTTGAAGCTGGTGATCTGAGCTCATCCAGAGCTCAAATAAAAGAACAGACAAAACCTATCTGTTATGTCATGCAGCTCTTTTGGATGACCTTTCTCAAACATTATGAAAAAAAAAGTTATCTTACTGGTGTGAGTGCCATAAGTAGCACTTTAGCCTCTAAAAGTCTCATCCTATCCTGCATCTGCAATACCTATGTACAAAYTTAGGGGATCAGAAGCTGTCAGAAATAAACAAACACACGTCATTCAATAAGGGAGTACAGCAGGTTTATGAATTACTCAGATTTTGGCTTAAACAAGGCCATTTGCAGTCAATAAACTCCACATAGACCAGGCATCTCTCAGGTGCAACTAACTCTTTATTACAGATTATTACCTTTAATGYTCTTTGGTTCTAGCATTGCTTTAGAAAGGATTACCTGATTTATTTTAAATATAACTTTCTGAGACCTATTTTGTTAAATTCACTTACATTTTGTTAAATTCACTGTGCATTGTGTTTTGCATTGTTTGCCATATTGTGGGGCTAACTATGGCCCTGAGAAGCTTCAGGAAGTAATATCACAGCTCTGTGTATGCCGGCCGTACTCTTTCCTCCACGCGGCAGCTGAGTAAATCTGCCATCAGATTCAGTCCTCTTCGTACCTTAACMTTGGGGAGGAACATGGTCTGGCTGCTGCACAGCTGTGGCAGTACTTTGCATGAGATGATAGGTTTTTGACTGTCCACACATCGTTGGAAGATAGAAGGTATGGAAAGACAACGGGGAAGAGAAGCCAAAACCCTCCTGAGGCTCCCATCCTACAGAAAGACAAGACTGAGACTGCTCTGAGAAATATTGGTGCAATTTATTCAATGATTGTCTCACCCAAAACTTTCTTTGCTCAAAGACACATCTGTTACACACTGTTTAGCTAAAAAAGAAATAARTGAGGCAAGTTTGGTGGAAAATCCACTACAGGGATCAAGCAACTGAACCCATGTGAATGGTTACAGCTCAGGCCCAGCTGTGGACCTGTGGCAACTAAAGATCTGTTGCCAGGATGTGGGATTCACTGTGGAATTCACATACTTGAGTATGTGTTTTAAAAAGATGATTTTTTTTTTTTTAAATTTTCTGACTGATTTAATCATTAACCTTAACTTAAAAGCCTAATTAGTGATATTTTTCAGGACATAAATTGATTATCACCAGGCTTAGAGGAGATCTTAGAGGAGGAGATAATATATCCTCCATATTATTCCAACAAGTTTCACACAGCTACCAGTTGATGGCATGATCACGAAAAGAGGATTTCCTCTGAACTGCCAAAAGACAAATGTGTTGGTCTAATTCACTACTGTCAAGTCCAAWAATCAATGAATTTCCTTGTTTCCAGCAAGAATCAGGCTCAGTCACTTCCTGGACATGCAGTCAGATAAGAAATTTGACAAAAATATTTTGCCTTTATTCTGTATATTCCTACAGGAAGAACAGAAAGAATGAATTCAATGAGCTGAAGGCTTTTTGTTTGGTTTGGTTTTTCTGGACTATAGCTTCCCTTGCAGAACAGATTCTTGGTTTGTTTTAGAGACACAATCCATGGTCTGTGTTAACRTAGAAAAATGCTGATGCTACTATCACATATTCACCCAATATAGAAAACATATTAAGGATATATTTTCTTGAAAGTCTCCAAAAATACTAGTCTACAATGAATCCATCTGGTTGTTCTGAAAGTCAGCTTTCCCACTTTGGATTTGTATAGAGATTGCAATATCAGATTATATCAGATATTTACTTGCTGTTCAATATTAACTCTTTTCAAGCAGCTTTATCTGAAATTAAACAGACACATATATAGTGAATAAACAAAATATAGTATATAAATGGGACTCCTCTTTCTTGTAAACACTGCCCAGAAGAGGACTACTTTTCAACAAGAGCCAGTAAATGCTATGTGATCTGCTCAGAAGTAAAAATGTTAGATCTCAGATAATGAAGACTTATATGTCTCCTGCACTCATTTAAAGAACTGTTTGGATTTGGTTTTCTCCAACAGTGACTAACCCCTGTTTCTACTCCAGAGGTTTGCTTTTTCTGCTTATTCTGCAGAACAAATCACAGGATTTCAAGAGAGACTCATCTGCCTTGAGGGTTTTCAAAAGTTTAAATACCTTCTCTGAAGCCCTTTTCAGTGGACCTGTGCTTGCCAAAAAGTCATAATGAAATCAGGAAGCAACTGCTGAAAAGAAACGAGGGCAGTGAAAGAAATTAAGTCCCAAAAGACCAGGTGTAGGAAATTTAACCGAAAGTGAATGGAGAATATGAAGCAAGTCATCTGTCATCTCTCAGATGAAGATGATATACAGCAGAACCAATTACAGAGAACTTAAAGGGTTTTGGAAAGAACTAAAGTCTAAATGACCTTTTTGGTGGTCCTTTCAGGCGCACAAACAAAAGAAGAAAGAAAATACCGTAGATGAATGGCAGACTGCATAACCAGTGGGAAGATGAGGGCTTTGGCTCTGCGGAATCCTGAAAATTGAGTTATTCATACAGCATGACCCATCTTTTCAGACAGGATTAACTGGAACAGACAAGAAGGTAAGAAAAGCAGAAAGGCCAAAAAAACAAATGCAGCAGAAACTGAAATTTACTATGTAACTGACAAATTCAACTGAATGTGTGAAAGAGAACTGCTGTTTTTATCCCAAATTTATAGGGTTTTTTTAAAAAAATCAAATGAAAATTCCTTTTTATGAGATGAAATTTGACATAGCAGACATCATAGAGATGTACCTAACAACACTAATAGAAATGTACCAAAACAGAACAAAAGCCTGTCAAATCCAATGCCATCTTTGAAAACAATCAGCAAAGGATATTTAGAAAAAAGAAGGTAATATACAGTCCAAACTTAAAGTGTCCTTCTCCAAAATATCTCCTTAGTCTTCTGGCAATTAACTTTCACAATGGAAATATTTAACTTGACTTGAATGAGAACACTATTTTACAAGCTTGTAATGATGCTAGGGTATAACATATTCAATTTATATTCAAGACACCTTTCAGAACTTTATTGACAACTGGAAGATGAAAAAATATGAGTAAATCAGTGCACTATGTTACAACTTTACCCTAAATAAATCCAAATTATACACACCACTGAAGGCTWGTGATTGTCTAGGGAACAGTTATTACATCTGAGTTACATTTTTTATGAATAAATGGTGGATAATCCCAGGTGGTATTTTATGCAGCTGGGGTAGATTCATTTCACCCAGCATTAGGCACCTGAAGGTTGGATGTTTAGTCTAAGCTATTTATCTAGGCCCCCTTTGTAGACAATGCAAAAATAACACCACTCAGCAATGATGTCMAGTTAGACAGCCATCTTAATGACAAAATGAACTTTTAAAAGCTTTGTATAACAAACAGGAAAAAAAAGGAATGATTATGAATCCATACCAATGAGAAATTGGAAAGGGTATAAAATTTGTAGGGAAAACTAAAGACATTAAGAAAAATCAGATCTGGTAAGGTAGAGGAAAGGTTTAGTATGGTCCATTCCTCACTTTTTTTTTTTTTTTTTTACATTCAAATGCACATACATACATAACTGCATTTATAAAATACATATCTTTCCAGAATTAGGTCAAGGACACATAACTCAGCCTACTCATACTGGTGGTCCCTCTTGCCCAGTATGCACAGTGACAGCAGGAGCTGCTATTAGGGAGAGTTTGCAACCCTAGGCAATGGGAACTTGGAATATATTAAATTATGGATCCTTAAAGTCCCTATACCCCACATGTATTTACATTCAAGATCCTATTTTATTCAAGTGGAACTGGTGACAGTTTTGGATCAGATATCTACTTGTTGAACTCCAGACTGCCAACATCTGGACTTTCATAAGGAATCTTGCAGTGCTCCTTAGTGAGCAATACATTCACATGAAAATTAACTCTGAAATGTAAAGGATTGATTGATTACATAATAATGAGCCATCAGTAATACTAAAATATAAATTGAGGTATTATTATCTCTCTTTAGAAGTTGATTACACAAATGGCTGAATGCGCTGGCTCCAATCCAGTTATATTAATGAGACTTTTCTTATTCTTAAAGGCTACTTCCATACTAGTAGWCTAAATTGCCAGGGACTGTTCCCACAGGGAACAGTGGGAACTAGGTGGCCAGGAATGGTACAATCTACAATACTGTCTTAGCTTTTCAATACAGGAAAGTCCCTTGCAAGTTGCTCATTGTGGTAGCTCCCAAAATGTGCCAGAGGGACCTGGACAGACTGGACAACTGGGCGGGGAGAAACCTTATGAAGTTCAACAAGAGGAAGTGCAGGGTCCTGCACCTGGGGAGGAAAAACCCCAGACATCAGGGGAGACCGACCTTCTGGACAGCAGCTCTGCAGAAAAGGACCTGAGTGTCATGGTGGACRACAAGTTGACCATGAGGCAGCAGTGTGCCCTCGTGGCCAAGAAGGCCAATGGGATCCTGGGGTGCATTAAGCAGAGCGTCTCCAGCAGGTCGAGGGAGGTGATTCTGCCCCTCTACTCAGCCCTGGTGAGGCCGCACCTCGAGTACTGTGTGCAGTTCTGGGCTCCCCAGTGCAGGAGGGATGTGGAGCTGCTAGAGAGAGTCCAGCGCAGGGCCATGAAGATGATTAGGGGTCTGGAACATCTGCCCTATGAGCAAAGGCTGAGAGAGCTGGGCCTGTTCAGCCTGGAGAAGAGAAGACTGAGAGGGGACTTGATTAATGTATATAAATATCTCAAGAAAGGGAGTGAGGAGGATGGGGCTGGCCTCTTCTCATTGGTGGCCAGTGATAGGACTACAGGAAACGGCCACAAATTGAGGCACCAAAAGTTCCACAGGAACTTAAGGAATATTTCTTAACRGTGAGGGTGACAGAGCMCTGGAACAGGCTGCCCAGAGAGGTGGTGGAGTCTCCTTCTTTGGAGATCTTCCAAAYCCSYYTGGAYRYCACCCTGTGCCACATGCTCTAGGTGACCTTGCGTCTGCAGGGGGGTTGGACTAGATGAYCTCTAGAGGTCCCTCCCAACCTTAATGATTCTATAATTTTATGATTCTATGATGTGTAAAGGCTGAAATTAAAGCATTAAAATATTTTCTAATGTTTAAGGCTAAAAATAAAATGTRTTGAACGCTTTTTTAAGTGCTATTCTCTTGCAATGCATTCCAACGTTAAATTCATCCTCTATTTTGATTGCCATAAACAGAATCCATGCTAATCTCTGAAAATTCACAATATTATATTGTTACTGAAATATGTGCAAAGAGTTTGTATTCATGGAAGATTCAACCTCACAGATAAGATCTGACTCAGTCAAAAACTGAGATCATTCCCAGCATGGGACTGTACAACAACCAGTGCAAGTAGGGACAGAAGGCCTGATACACCTCCCACCCTAAAACTTGCACTGAAATGCATGCTTCATTCATCCAAATCAACCATTTTAATTGATCCAGTACTCTATGCTTTACATACAGTCAGCACATAGTTCTATATTCTGTTGACATGCTATGCATCATAATTGACCTATATAGTTAATTAAAATCAATGAGGAAAGTAAGTGGAATTTCACCTTAATCAGTACCAAAAGACATCAGGATGTCTGAGGTCACCCTGAAACATCAGGATGTTCATAACTAGATTTGTTTCAAAACAGACTTAAAAGACTTCAAAAGTCTAAATGCATATCAGTTTCTGAACTACCAAAATCTAAAAATATCATGAGGAAGGGATATGCYAAAAACATTTGCAGTACTTTCTCACCTTGAAATTTTTCTTTCAGGTCAAATATACTATGAGAAAACCATTTCTTATGTATGTTATTTATTCACTGATTCTGATACTCCTAAGGAGTGAAAGGATACTAATCACATTTAATTTGCCCAGGAAGCAAAAGGAGTATTTGGAGGGGGGGGTATCACATTCCCCCTACTTGTGGATATGATAGCCAAGGGCAACCTTGGTGGCAGGGACCATGACATGAACATTCTTCTTAAGGGAAGTTCTTAGTGGAAGTGGGGAAGTCAAGCAGAAGAATAAAAAGGCCTGGCTTTCTGGAGAGCACACATTGCTTTGTTCCGGGAAGTGGTGGGTAGGATCCCAGATTGCTATGCAGAGGAGCCCAGGAAGAGTTTCTGAGTCGTAAGGAACAGTTTTCCTTTCTTGTGCTTTAAAGCAGAAGTCAAGCCCATCACAATGTACAGGGAAAGTGAGCAGATTTGGCAGAAGGTCAGCTTGGCTGAACAGGTTGTTCAGTTCAGTTGGCTGAGGCCGAATGCAAAAAGGAGGCGTACAGGCAGTGGAGGCAGGGGCAGGCTGTCCAAGGGAAATAGAGAAGCACTCTCCAGGTGTGCAGGGATGAAATGACAGCAACAACATTTAGATGGAGCTGAACTTGTCTAAGTATGAAGACTTTACAGGTGAATGGGCCATGAAAGACTTTACAGGTGAATCAGGAACAAAAAGGAGAGGAAGGACAACATGGTCACTTTGCTCTGGGAGAAAGGCAACCTCATGACAAAGGACTTGGAAAAGGCTGAGGTACTCAATGCTTTCTTTGCTTTGGTCTTTACTGGCAAGGTCTGCTCTCAGGCCTCCCAGATCTTCATGACCACTAGCGAAGACCAGGGAGATGGTGCAACCCAATGTAGAGGAGGACTGAGTTAGGGACTACTTAAGTTAGACGTGCACAAGTCCACAGCACTGGCCAGAGTACATCCAACAGTGCTGAAAGAGCGGGAAGATGCTGTTGCTCTTTCTCATTTTTGAAAGACTGGTAAGCAGACAAGGTCCCTGATAACGGAAAAAGACAAATGTTATATCCCCTTTCAAAGAAAGCCCTACGAAAGTCAGCTCACCTCAACTCTCAGCAAAATTGCAGATCAAGTTGACATAAAAGCTATTCCAGACACAAGAAATACAAGACAAGGGAACAGCCAACATGAATTTTCCAAATGCCTGACCAACCTCATTGCTTTCCATGATAAAATGACTGGCCTTGTGATTAAGCAGATGTTATTTACTGACAGGAGCTTCCTGAAGATCAGTAAAGACATATGCAAAGTCCTGTACATGGGATACAGTACTATTGGCTAGTCAGTGGTTGACTGGAAAACTCCTTGGTGGATAATGACTCAGAGATTTTGGGGCTCTCATAAAAGACAGAATCAAACTGGAGACAGTCTAGTTGAGGAAAATAGTTTTACTTAGCCTGGAGAAGGGTAAGAGGGAACCCAACTGGATACTTCTCTTATGTAGAGGAGGCTTGCAGAGAAGGCACAGTCTTCTCTCAGACATGCACAGTGAAAGAAGAGGCATCAATGAGAAATTACAGCAAGAAAAAATTCACTTGTCCATAAGGAAAAAGTTCTTCACAATAATAATGGTGAACAGGCTAACAAAAGAGGAATGTCTGTCCTTGGAGATTTTCAGAAGTCTACTGGCCAAGGCCCTGAGCAAAAACCTAATCTAAATTTAAAGTCAGTCCTGCTTCAAGTTGAAGGCTCAAACCAGATGGCCTCTGTATGATGTTTTAGCCTAAATTATTCTCTGTTACTACAACTTCTCATCATGTTTCCCTACTTTACAGGAGTTGAAATTTCAGTTTGCAGTATTTTTCATGATGGTTTCCCTTAAAGGCGGCATCTCCGTAAAGAAAATACACTGTTCTAACTCTTACTGAACAGTCAGACCTCATGGAAATTTTAAGGTTTTGAGTGAATCACAGGGGATGAACTACAGTCATGGATCTTGGTCCCAGGGTAAAATGCAAATGTCATATGCCCAGAACTGACCAAAAGAAGAGCATGATGGATCATGCATCATCATAAGGAAGTGTAAGTAACTAAGCAATTGCTTTGAAATTAAGTTTATAAATTCAGTTTTGTAAAAGCTAAGTCAAACATTCTGGTGCAAGGAACATCAAATGTTTCATTTCAGTACTGAARTAAATGTTTTGACTACTCCAAATGTAAATTTTTCAGATTGTGCATCTGCTGGAAAACCTATGAAGGTCAACTTTCCTGTCTGTCTCAGAAGAACAACCAACATGAAAAGACAGAATTTCCTTCAAGACAAAAATGCCATGTTTCTCTCAGCTTTGACAACTGAATACTRTTGAGTATCATTCCTCTGAAGATATGCAAGTTCTCTTTGAGTTGCAATGCAGTGGCTTTACCACTGTCTTGCCATAACTATTACTGAACTGCAATCCAAGAAATTTGGAGATATTCAAGACTGTCTCTGCCTGCTATGGCCTAGTGCCCTCTCCTGGTAATTTTACTGTGAGATAACTGTATCTTTGTTCTTAGAAACGAAAGGAGACAAGGAAACTGAGCCCTGTGATTTATTTCCTATGATCTATCATGAAGGTCTTATTTGCAGAAGGCATTATGATATCTTTCTTTACAGAGAACATTTTTTAAAAAGTAGCCTTGAACGTTTCCAAAATGAGCCTTTTTGAACAGAAAGCAATAGTTACTCTACAAATGTGTGTATAAGGTATATAAAACATACTCTTCCAGAAAAGGGATAGAGGAGTCCCATTATCATCACCACGAAAGAAAAGGCCCCATTTGATCAGAAATTACTTTCAAATCATCTTCTTTAGCAGTTACCTTTTTCTCCTGGAGGCCCAACTCTTCCCGGTCGACCTGGAGCACCTTTTTCACCCTTTTCTCCAGCCTCCCCTATCAACACAAATGGAAATAAAAGGAAGAATCATATTAAGCCATAACTATTTTCCATGGTGGCAATGATAAAATACCATTTTCCCCACTGAAAARAAAAGCCTATTTCAAGAAAAAGGGAAAAAATAAAAGCGGATGGCGTCTGCCTTAATAGCTTTATTTGATGTATAAAGAGCAGTTACCTGCAATTGACCTGCTACCGTAACAGTAATAAAGCCAAAGTTAATGGATTACTGAATTCTTATATAGTGGATCTACTTCTGTGGACTATTTTTATGACAAACTCCAAAAAGCCAAACAGCAGAACTCATTTAAGTAGGTCTCAACTTAAAATATTAACTTTTGGCTTCACTTTCACCACTTTCTGAGGATCTGTCAAACTGTCCCTTTTCAGCAAAACATCTTAAGGATATACTTAAGTTTCAAGTGAGAAAGGTTTAATCATAACCTCATATAAAAAAAAAAGTGTTTATGGCATATTCTGAGTAGGGATAAGAGAGAATTCCTTCMTCTTTATTTTTAGATGCGTGCTGTGCCTCTTACTCTGTGTGGAATGAAGCACTCTGCATTGTACCTGTATTTACATAGCGCRTGGCATCTGATAGATTTTTTATCATATTATAATGCCAATTTCTGAGCATGTTTGCCTTCCCCCTGTTTGGGAAGGATTATCTTGCTTTGCCTCTGCTGTTGTAATTGGCCATCAACATAAAACATATCTTAAACAAAAGGGAAGGTTAAAGAATTATTTACATTGCCAGCTCCTTTTTAAAAAATGCATAATGTGGCTTCTGTAGGAAATAAAGTGTTGCCAGYCACTGCAAGGGGGGAATCCACATGCTGCACGCACTGCAAGGGGGTGAGTGTGAGCTACTCTCCCAAGGGAAGCACCGCAGCAAGAAAAGCAARCGGGCTCCCTCACCCCTAGAGCTCTCTGGCATAGCGAGAGGCCATGGAGAYGACGTGTGGAAACAAGGTGAGACACGGCCACGTTCAAACACACAGCCTCGCTCTGTCTCCGTGCTGTAGATCTAGGTGGCTGGGGCTGAGCTCAGCCTCTCTCATTTGGTATTCCTCTTCCCCAGGCTGCCAGGCAGCTCCAGAAGAGCTCCCGTGCCTTCAGACGTGCAAAAATAGGCCATTCCCTCACCTAAATGAGGACAAACTTCACATAATCCCCTGTGAATAATATTGTTAGTAAGAAGCCGGCTCTTATTTGCCATTTTTGTGAATGCAATTTTTTTATTATCAGGTAACTAATAGGCTTTGCATTATTGTCATTCCCCACCACAGGCTGGTTATGAGTTCTCTGCTTCCCCAAGATAAATCCTGGCAATGACTTTTCCGTCTCTCTGGAGGCTCCAAGCAGGCTATTACTGCCTATTGCTTTGCGCGTTCCTCAGAGTGAATGCTGTGCATGAGGGATCAATAAAATAGATCACTCTCGCTTCAGGCCATTACACTTGCCTGCATTTATTCCCGTAATAAGATGACACTGCATTCCTTAGCGTGGGTCTGTCGAAACCTTCCCTCAGAGCAGGTTACCCCACTGAAGGCTCTGCRTTGTGTTTTCTCAGTGTTTTCAGCTGCCTTAAGCAGCCAGGCTCAGCCATGAGGACGGGAGCGCGGCCTCATTCAGCCCTGCAGCGCCCAGGTCCCTGCTCTGCTGCACGCTCTCGGAGCGGTGCGTAAGCCGAGGAAGCAAGGCCAGTGCAGGATGAAATCCCTGCTGAGCAGGAGAAGGGCAGAGGAAGGGCAGCAACAGCGGGAGGGTTGCCCAAGCCTGCACACATGCTATTTTTTGTTATTCTATCCCTACAATGCAGTAACTTCATTCTGATGGGCCTTTCAGAAGGAACAGGGCTTTAGGAAGAATATGAGTGATACAGTAAGGCTTCACCACCCATCCCTTCTCCACAKGCAGCACATTTTTCCCTTTGTTAATGTTATTGACTTTTTAAAGAGCAGATCGTTCTGCTGTCTCCATTTTCAGGATCTAAGTACTTCCCCTTCCTTCCTTCCTTCTATACTATTCATATTAAATATATAYATACATATTTGTATATAATCAGTCCCTACTACCTAAACTGTTGATCTTAAACTCTTTTGTGCCTTTTTTCTATTTTCTGTGGCTTTACTGACTTTCTTTGTCTTTCACTTCCATCTCTATTCTCATCTCATTCCCACTTCCMATATCCTTTTTTTCCTATGAGGTCCTAATTATCTCTGTGTTTTCTAGTTTATTTTCTGACAGTTTCCAGTCTCTCCACTCATTCTTTGTGCCCTTGTTTTCTCTTATTTCTCCCTGTTCTTGTAAAATTCCTCCATTATGCTGCCCCACTTTTGGGTACAAATTCTCTATTTCTTTCTTCTTCACCACCTCACTTGGGCTCTGCACCACCTCTGAGGCTGAAGGAACCCTCCTTCTCTTTCTCTTCCATGAACCCCGTGGTCTCCTTCACTACTCCCAGCAGGCTCATGCCACCAGCAAGCACCCGTGGTGGTGGTGCCGGAGTCCCAGGGAGACTCAGTCTCTGCATCCTCTGGGATTTTGCCGGTGTCTCAGCAGAGGAGGAGCAGGGGCAGGTCTAAGATGTGTGGTGAGCAGCTCCCGCTGCGTGACAGCCGCAGTTCGGGCACGCAGCCACATGGATGCTCTGCGGAGAGGAAACCTTGGCCGCTGAAATGGCTTGGAGTGGTGCCAGGAGGTGACAGCAGTGTCTCATTACCAGCTCTCCCAGCCAGCCCCTCTGACACTGAAGCTGGAGCACTGATGGGTTCGTAGAGATTTCACATTAACTAGCTAGGCTGCATCAGGCCATTTTGTGCTTCACTGCATTCGTACATCAATCTCTATCACTTTTGCAGTGCTGGTGCCTCATGAAGTGGAATGAAAATCATTAATGTTTCAAGCTGCTTTGTTGTTTCCTGGCTCAGAATTGCCTCCTGATAACAGGCCAGGATRATTATTATTATAATCTTTATATGTTTTTACAATTTGGTTGTATGTAATAATGATAATAATAATAGCAATGGTCTTTTATGTCACAGAAATGGACATTGCATTGTCAAGGCCTGACAAAGACAACTTTTCATGTCAAAGCTTTGGTTTCCAGTAGTGTGGTCTGACAATTTGACTGATCTGTGGACCTTTAGACGAGACACATTAAACATGAGACTGTCATGCTGTATGAGTCACATAAACAGCACTATCTTATGCCGATTCCACACCAAATATAACAGATAAATACAGGAAACAATTTTACTCAAGGTTTTGTCAAGCCTCAGAAGATCTGGACATATCAGACTRGTGCTGGTTTTTTGTTTATTTGTCCTATTGTGTTTTTCTAATTGTAATGTATAGAAGATAAAAACATTATTCAGATTTTAAAGGCCAGCTRCTGAAATAAATCTTAAAACTTTTTGTTGTTGTTGTTTCAGTTCAGGCAGCTGTAGATCTCTTATGTAATCATAATATACATATGATATAAATATATTATTGATATATATATRATCATAATGAACAAATGTCATAATTTTTGCTGCCATAGTCAGTTGGCCGAGCACAACCCATATCCTCCCAGTTCAGGCCCCCAAAGCAAGGCAGACACATCCAAACCAGGCAGTGTCTGGAAAGGGCAATGTCCACCACACKGCTGGGCTATGCAAGCAGTGCAGCCAACTGCATAGCAGCACTTGAGCCTTGCCCTCTCCCTGAAGGATTCACCAGCRCAGATCTGGCCTCAAGTCCACACTGCAGACCTCAGGCAATTGGTTAAAATCAAGGTTTATGTAATGTTARCAGCAGGTTTCAGGTGAACTGTGTCATTTGAAGACACTGAAATGCAAAACTGTCAGGAAAACTGTGAGGTTAGCTGTGCAGCTTTTTCCTTTTTCTTTTATCTTGACTGTGACAAAKCAGTGGTTTGAATGTTTGGATTTCTTTCCCAGTTAATAGGCATTTMTCCATACTCATGGGTATTACAGTCTGGTAGAAATAGCGTAGCCTTCGTAAGAGGAATTATTGTTATTAACTATAATAATGGAGCTGGGATTTTACACCGCAGTGGCAATAAATATTGTKGCTTTAAAATGCTAATTCTTTCCAGATTATGATTGCCTTTCTAAGATACCAATAGTAACACATTTTTTGTTATAAAACAACAATATTTATTATGCCATCTTTGTTGGGCAGCATTTTGAGGCCATATTTGGTAGAAATGTTGCTTTTGYCCAAACAATCTATAGAAATGCCAAAAGAAACCCCTTTATTTTCTTATTTCCTCTGAAAGGCACTAAGGCCTTTAAAACCTATGGAAAWTTGTCCCAAAGGGAGGCACACAGAAGGCTAGAAAAAATAAAATAATTCCTTGTAGTGCACCTCAAGATGGCAGTGAAGACCTCCCCAGGGGTGATGTGGGGGCTGGTTTTACAGCCTCTGTGCATGGGTGCTGCTCAGGAGGGCAACCAGGCACAGTAACCAGCCAGGCAGAGTAACCAGCTCATCTGAATTACAGGCACTGTTCACCGGGACCAGGTTTTGGAAACTTYGGGATGCATTCTCTAAACTATGCATTTTTTTAACAGACATTAATTCATCTTATGACTTTAAAACTCTGTTTATAAGAAGGCTATAAACGGGACAAACGAGAGGACCACCAAAAGGCATCTTCTTTGTCTCAGTTAGTAACTGTCAATGGTGCAAATTAGCTTGCTAAAAAGAAAGTATTTGGATGATGGAGTAGACTTCCACATTACCTTTGAGGCCTGGAACAAGAATTTGAACAGAGCAGGACTCCTCTGCTATATGTTGAGGATATCCAGATCTTAGCAGTGACAGGAAGGCAAGGCTAATTAGAGTCACCAAGAAAACCAGATCTTTCTTCATAATGAGCACTTACAGGTCACTGACTCCTAAACAAAAGAATGAATAAACAGTTATAAGAATTCCAAAGACTTTCAACAGTTTCTGAACAAATACAGCACCCTGTTATGAAGGCAATACATTTTTGCATGTCATAACCCGCACAGCACGGAAAGAATGTGTGCAGGTCCTCCAAGCAGGTTCCTCAAACACATATGGCATACACAGGAGCTCTTATTTGTTTTGGGACTAGCTTGGGCAAGAGGAAATTTAATTAGGATAAGATTCTGAAAAAAAAATCTGTGCTCTTAATAAAAATACTAAGTAAAGCTAAAAACAGGTAATTTTCTGTTTACTGTCTCTCAATAGTAAGCAGGAATCTTGTAAGGTTAAGGAAGAAAATCTAGTCTATTGACTTGCATTTAAAGATATGAGTAGTAAATTGACACTTAGACACAATAGATACAGTTCTAAAGAGGCAATTTGGTAGGTGATGAGACCAACCTTAAAACCTGTGATTTCACTTCCCATCTATCTGAGCAATGAAATTGTGTCCAGTGACTTGTTTGGCACAACAGCCCTCACCTCACTCATCTGTGGGGAGGGGGAGAGATAATATTTCACCATTCCATGCAACAGTCTTCATTAAATCCTAAAATATTAATCTCTGAAATACACCCTTTTCTAAGCTTACCTATGAAAGGGTTTGGCTGATACCAGGTTGTGAATAAATGTCTTGGAGAGCAGCGGTGCAGACATGGAATTTGTGTGAAAAGATTGTCATAAGCTGATCTTCAGGAGGTCACTAGAAATATCTTTGACAACAAGTGTTATTTAGGTACTTCTGATGTGTTTTTCCAGTCGTTCTTTCACCAACGCTCTCTACTACACCAAAGAGGCTGAAAGTCCTATCAGAGTGTCAGCACAAAGTATCTGTATGTCATTTTTATAGTCACAATACAGCTACTTGCATCTTACAACTAGAGCAAAAATGCTGGACTAAAGTACTCCCCATCTCCCTGAGTCCTTACAAAAATAAGCAAAGTAGATCCAGCACAGACATAAAGTCAGTGTGCAGGTCTGTGCATCTGTAAGTCTAAGGGACTACAGTAGGACATGAGCCCTGGTGAAAATCACTGGTGCTGAGTAACCCTCCCATTGCATAAGGAAGAGTGACTAACTTCACATATTAGTCACAACCACAACTTGCCTGCTATAGGATAGCTCTGAACTACTTCATATGTGCTCAGGAATTGCTAGGAGTGCACATACCCACAGAAACACAGACTCCAGCATGGGATGCTCGTATATTTAGGCCACATAAAGCTTTGTCACAATTGTAGCAAAACCACCCAGGGCCTCTCAAGACAGGCAAAACTGCATTTTGCCACCTTAGAGATGAGGGATTGGGCCTCAAGAGAGAGCTTAACATAAAGGTGGACCTAGAAAAATAAAATTTTTTGCATTGTGCAAAAAGTGTTAGGATTCAATGAACATGATTCACAGCAGTCAGCAACTGAAAGAGGGAGCAAGGAAGACCAATCAAGAGGAAATGCTGAGAATATTCTCTTCCCTTCGAGGTCCAAGGAGGATTGTAGATTGGACTAGTCGTTGCTGATACATTGAAAGTTATGAGGTCCATGCCAGGAGCAGGCTTTGCAGTGCCCAGATGGAGACCAACACTCCATGCATGGGAAATCAGGGATATGTCACTGTCACAGCCAGCCAAGAGACCTGACAGAGGTTTGTGCCCCAAAGTCTCATTTGAACACCTGAGAATAGGCATTTAACTCTCAGTAGAGCTGGATACCTTTGAGGCATGGGGAATTGGGCTGTCCTGGATAGTAGTYATGCCTACAGTCTGCTGGCCAGGAAAGCAGAGAACGTTCTTCCTGCCTTAGCCTACAAACACAGTCCCAAAACCCAGGAGAGCACCTCACTCAGAAGGGCAGACAAAAAACCTGGCAGGTTTAGCAGTAGAGGTATTCAGATAAAAGCCTGGAAACCTCCAAGCGATGGAGGAGACATTCCTCCAGTGGTAATAAGGATTCTCTACAGAGAAGCAAGAGACGTGGGTGAAATGACCCCAGATAGAAGATATTGCAATTAGGAGGGTGCTCCACTTCTGCATTATTGGATAAAAAATTGCCTCCATTTTCATTTTAGAGGTGCTAGAGGTAGCCAGACTACAACTGAAAGATCACAGCCTCCAGTTATGTTAAATATTCATCTCTTTGCAGACTCCTACACAGCTCAAGCGTGAGGCAGGCACGGAGCAGCAGAGCTGTCAGGGCTGTTAGGCAGAAACGAAGGGTTTCTCAGGGGAATCTGAGCCACTGAGAAAGCACCGTCACCCTGCCTGCTGCAGAACTCAGGGGCCTCAGGGAGACGATGAGCTGGGGATGGCCAGGCTTGCACAGAAAACAGGCTGTTGCAGCAGGACGCYGAGGGAACCCTTCTAGAAAACAGCACTTCTGAGCAGCAGCCAGACCCCAGGACACACAGATTCTTGGCAAAACAGCTCAATCTGAGGAAAAAAAAAATAACTGTGGAAATCTCTGAAAAGGTGGCAGATTCATAGTGTCTGTAATTACAGTAAAGAGACAAACTAGTAGAAGACACCAAACTAGAAACACCTTGGATATCACTTTATCCACCTTTTCTTTTCCTGCCTTAAAAAAGAAACCTTCCCTTTGCAGTTAAAATTGCCTTAGACAATTGAAAYGAGAGTTTGACCCCAGGTATGTGCTGCAGCAGTATCTTTCATTTTAAAACCGTGGAGAATTCTTTGCCTTTCTAACCTATCTACAAGTCCTTTTGGACTCTGSGTCGCAAAGGCTATTTAGAAGACTAAATCCCACTGAAATTAGTCCTCCGACACCAATGGCAGCTCATCTTTTTCAAATATGGTCTTTATCTTTGACCCTGGAGCATCTTCMGCATCAGAAAAAGCAATGCCAGAGAGAAACCCAAAGATGTTCAGCACTTGTAAAAGTCAGAACACTTCCAGTATCTACCTAGGGGCTAAGAGTCAAACTAGAGGCACTGGTAATAGTGACCCACTACTGCAGTGCAATCTCAAGTGCAGTGTTTTGGAGAAATGGAAGGAGTAAAACACAGCATTTACATGGAAAAAAATAGTGAAATGTCTCTGCTTCCATTAGCAATGGAAACACACGGTAATAGCACGGAAATGGCACGGTAATTTTAAAATAGCTTTTGAGACCTGTGAGCATTAGGGAATTGGCCTCCATTGCTGAGAGGGGGGCTTTGCTAGGTGAGGGTCCAAGGGACAATCCCTGAGTGGTCGTCAGRGGAGCACAGAAGCCATGAGCACTGCAGGCCTCGCTCCAAACCGTGACCAGTCCTGCTGTTTGTACCAAGTGAGAGACCCTGGGCCTCCTTGCTAAACCCTCCACAGCTCAGGTGGGGAGTTGGGGCCCACATCAGCCAGCCAACACGTGTGACGACCCTGCAGCAGCCCGGGGCCGTGCTGCAAGGGCCAACGCCATACTGCGATCTGCTTTTGAGGCCTAGGAGCAACACCACAACCTGCCCAGTTGAACCTGAATGGATGAAAAAGAAAAGAAAAGGCGACAGGAAAACGCTGCTTGACCGTGTTGGCTGTAATCCTAATTAATTCTAGCTTGGGGTTCCAGCATCTCTTTAGGGTATTTGTATTTCACTATTTCTGAGTTGTTTTCACTTCTAATGAGCTAYGTTTTTCTCTCCTCTTGAAAACAAGTGCACCTCTAAATAATCTTAGTTGCATTACCTACTTTCTGGATTAACTGACAMACACAAGCGTCTGCAGAGCCAGCCGATGTCTAGAAGAAATGTGGACACACATTTGGTTTTGAGTCAGCACTATGGATATATCCATAGCATGGATGAATGAGGTGGGAACATCTCAAGCATTCAATAGCTTTCACTCCCATGGCTTTTCAGGTCCTCTTCATCCATATCCCAGCACCATCTAGAACATCTCAGCAGCAGACAGTTTGCCCTCAAATGCCTCAACAGGCTCTGCAGCACATCTGGATGGAGGCAATACATACCTGGTAAATCGTGCCATTGAAATGCCAGACTGGCTGGAAAAACAGGGGTAACACCAGGGTGGAGATCCAGGCTGATAAGCTCTTGGGGGCAGTGGGAAGAGCGAGGGGACGATGTCCAGCGCTCTGTGTACAAGTCATCACTTGGCCTGGCGCTAGGGATCATCCCTGGATGCCTCACGCTGTGCATGAAACCCGGGTCACCGACCTGCTCTTTCTCCGTTGCAGCCTTGCTGACAGCCCGGCCTACGGATGTTTTGTGTAGCCAGGCTCTTGCTTTGTCTTAGCTCTCTCCCGTTTTCCTCCCAGCTCCCCCACCCGTTAACTTGTGTCGACCATTTAGCCAGAATATAGATGAATTTCAATGATAAAGCTACCTAAACCACAGGCAATCATTTTCATAACATTGCTGTGCTTGAAAGTTAAATGCTAAGTGTTGATTTAAAGGTTAAAGCAGTGGGCTTGAAAGAGAGAAAATACCTAAATGTAAAGGCTGCAGTATTCTGCAAATGGGGACCATAACTGCTACGGTTAGTAAGGCTCTGTGAAATCTATGGAGTGTGCAGCAGCATAAARCAGAGCAGCAACACATCTCAGGTGCTGATGATGCTGAAGAGCGGGGAGGTTTGCTGCAGAGGACGCAGGAGTGAGTCCGAGCTGCCTGGAAGCTAAGGCTAGCTGATGGAAAACATCAGTCACTCCTAAGAGTGCTCTGAGTCCCGCTCAGTAGAGCTATTTCCTCAGCCAGTGTTTGTGAGGTTTAAGGGACTATTAGTTCTGCCTGCATAACATGGATGCCCTTGCCATGGACAGGAATATTAGCCTCACTTTTCAGGAGGAATCATGTTTTTAAAAACTGTGAGACAACTTTTTTGGATGAGGGTTCTGCTGAAGTCAGTGAGTTTATATCAGAAATAATTTACTATTTTCTGGACTGAAAGTGTAAAAAATGGGCTTTAGCAAGGGTGAGATGAAAATGGCACAAAAAAGGGGCAAGTGTGTTTTCAAAATCTGTAACTAGGAGATGAGACCCACATGAGTGCTGTATGTATCAGTCTGCGTAGAGTGTTTTAGATGACATAGAGCAACACTCAGCTAGAATTTTATCTTGGTCTTTGTAGAGTGTTGGTTAGAGATAACTGTAAATGTTAAACAAAATTTCTCCCACAACGTTTTATTCAATGTCTCTGTTAGATGAGTAGAGCTCTACTAKTTCCTTCTCTGCAGTTAAAATCTATGGGAAAGGTTTGTGATTTTGGGTGCCATCCTTCACACATGTCAGATCAAACTCACTCCCAAATCCTACCGGATTCAAATACAGATGTTTAGTACTTCTAAAACCKGGGTCTAAATTGCCTCAGTTCAGCTATACTATTAAGTATATACATGAGAACCTGGTAGTATCCGTACCAGCATCTGCAGGAACTAAAATAGCAAGGAATCAGCTAATGATTTGGAGAAGAGTGTACATTTCCTTACATAAATACAGCTTRCTTACCATCTGAAACTTCAAGGCAMCCCTTTCCAGTTCTCCACATCCCTAAAACCTTAGCAAAGCAGAAGCAGCTTTTGTTYCCGTCTGCTCATGCATCACATATGCAAAAGCTACGTTAAAAGGCAATTTGAAGAACCAGGAGGCAGACAGTGATTGCTGCTTCCGGCTTCTGATTGCTGCGAGGATGAGACCACAAAAATGACMTACTAAGGGATGGAGTGGCCTTGGCACCATTGTTTATCAGAATGACTTTGCTTAGCAGCAGATCTCAGTCTAGCTAAAATTATAAGCAGAACGCTGGGCAGGATTCATCTCCCCTGGCTTAGGTTCAAAGTCTGAGAAAATCACCCCCAGTTCATCCTATAACCACCTAAGAGGAAGGCACCTTCTCACAGTGATTCCCTTCATCGCAAGWCAGGTCAGATAAATGGATCTCTAGAGGTTGCCTAGGAAGAAAGCTCAGGCTTGTAGATACATAAAGTTAGGCAAGGAGGTTCCCACCCTTGCTGATTAGCTAAGCCAGTCTCATGAGAAGGCTAATAGGAGCCCAGCTCACCCACCAAAGCCACACATTGCTGACCCGTCCTTCATGGTACCMTCATCGACAGTAATCTAATGCCACACTGAGCTAGTTCAGTTTGCTAAACCAGCAGAAAGTCATCCCCCTTTTTGTAGGGATTATTAGGTTTATTGTAGGGTTATTATTAGAATTACCGTAGGCTTATTTCTTCGCAGATTTAGCTGCTCTGGTCCTGGTAAGGTAAAATGACCATCCATTCCTGTGAAAAATGCTGCCAGATGAGAATTGAAGTGCTCCCTGCAGCAGCTGAAATAGCCTTTAATGCATTATAAAACTGCCCTAACGTGCTAACAGCATACAGGAAGCAGAAAGATGAGTAACTGAAAGAAGTAATGGGACTGAGTTCACCAGAAGAAAAAAAAATACTGCACATAATTAAAGAGTGGGAACATCTTAACAGGAGGAGAGATATGGCAAAATACCAGGCCACAGTGGAAAATAATATCCAGAAAAAGGATACAGAGCCGAGGAGATACCATAAGAGACATTTTGCAATAGCATGCAAGTCACCAAGAGTCATGGAAATTATCCAAGAGTGCTATCCTCAAATGACAAGGGCATACTTCTCGGAATTATATCCTGGATATAACAAAATAACATGATATGTAAGCAGGCATGATCAAAATCCTGCATTTAATCTGGGGAAATGTCAATCCAATTTCAATGAGTGATTATAATTGTTCCCAGGCTGGAGATCTGCAAAGACCAAATAACATTCCACTTGTGAACATACGCTAAAACTCCCAGGGGGCTGGGAAAAAGACCAAATTAATTACACAGGTGATACAGAGACAATATCTTCAGGAGACCAAGTGTCAATGTAGGAAAAAAAGAAGGGAGCATCAATAGCAAGAAGCAGGCTACAGGGAATACAGCCATGTATCGTCACTGGACGAGTATATAGGTAGGCAAGGGAGAAGTGAACAGCACTGGTGTCATTCAACATTCCTTGTGCTCTTGGGACCCAGCACATTCCCAAGCACAGGTTAAGGAAAGGAAACTGAAGTAAGGGAAACCTATCAGAAGTTGTTCCCCAGATGAAGGAGAAAAACAAACCAACAAACAAAACACCATGCGATGGCTCTTATATTGGAGTGGTTGTAGAGGCAAAACACAATGAAAAAAAATCAAATTTGGGTRGATTTGACATGACTTAGTAAAAGCACACACAGAAAAAGACATTTGATGACTTCACACATACAGAAGTCAAACTATTCTTGCACCAGGATGCTGCAGCAGACTTAGGCCAGTCAGTAGATATTATCAGCAACATTCATAATCCTACTTACAGGGTATGTCAAATGGAAGCCAGCTTAAAGGGCATCTTCAGTGGCAAACATTTCCCAAAGCACCTCCTTTACCATGATACCTGCATTCAGAATCCTTTGCTATGGATAGGATGTGCCACTCTACACCAAAGACTTAAAAATGTAAGAGCACACAAGTGATTACAAGCAGATTTGAGGAGCTTTTGACAATCTAGACTCATTTTGAAAACAATATATCAGAAATGTGAATTCAAATAAATAAGAATTSAGAAAGAAATAGACATAATGTGTAGAACCTAATTTGGAAAGAGAGGTATTTACTTGAGTTCAGATAAATTGCAGTTGTTACTTCCCTTATCTGCACCCTGAAATCCTCCTGTAACCAAAAGACTCCTGAGAATAACAACTCCCTTTGGGAATGTTTTGTTAAAGCTTGTCCATCTAATCAAATCCCTGAGACTTTACTTTTTCTTTTAATAATGTGTCTTTCCAGGGAAGAATATAACAAGATATATTAAGTAAGGATGCTTTTGTACTATCTGCTTTTGTACTTAGCAACTTTTCTAACAGCAGATGTATCTTCACCAGATGCATCCGGAACGGGACCACAGCCAGTTGCAACATATCCAGGAACCTCACGCCAGGTAAGCAGCRATCACTCACACCTTCAGATGGCTCAGTGCAGATTTGTCCAGCATTTCTAGTTATTAACAGSAGCAGGAACTATTACTAGAGCTTTAGGTATCAGCAAAGAAGAAAAGAGGGTCCATGGGAGGTATTGAAGACTACATTGGCCTCGACCTGGCTGACATCCCACCCTCTGCCACTTGACTGAAGCAAAAGAAGGATGATACCAAGACAACAATAAGACTTCCCTAGCACTTGTAGAGAATGTCAGCTTTTTCCCAGGGTACTAACAGTTCCCGTTATCCCCATAGTGCTGTAGAGGAGATATAGCAGTGATACAGCCTGCGTAAAAAAGAGTGGTCACTCTAAGCACTTCTGGGGTGTTAGCAAACACCGTCTCTGCTCACCCAGCTCCACAGACCTTGTGAAGATTACCATCAGGTAATCACCTGGCTGTCTCCACGTGCGACTCCCAGGCAGTTCAAACTTAAAGAGTCTAATCTGAACAATTCTGGAGACGTGAAGGTGTTTAGAAACTGGCAGAAATTCTCACATTTTTACCTAGGAAGCACATCACAAGGACTCTTCCTGACAAATGAGGTTCATCCTCATTATTTCTCAACAGAATAAGGCAAAATTATATGCAAGAACTCTGTGAAAAAAAATTGCTTCATGGATTGTCAGTGAAAATTCAAAAAAARGAATGTAGAACTGAAAAACCTATAATTTTCCCTTGAAGAGTTCATCTTTAAGATTATGTCCAGAATTCTTTAGGTGGGGTAGGCATAAGGAGATGGTTGTATACATAACGTGATTTAAAACTTAATTTAACTTATATAAATTTATAACTTAAAATTACAAGAAAGGTACATCTAAGACAAAGGTGTTACACAGCAGAAAAAGTAAACCTCTGATAAAGATGGCTTTTAGCTTCAGCTGGGAGTCCTCATAGCCACATGAGCAGCGCTGCTCTCTGCTCATCCACTTGTTCCCCATAGCTGTTTCCATAACATTTCTTGTACACAAACTAGCYGGCCCTTCAGAGACATGTTTGCTCTTTAACACCCTTGCTAAAAGAGAACTCGGTCAAAGGCATGTTTGTCCCTCTAAATAGTAAGACATTTTTGCTGCTTCTTGTGCTAGGCTGTCATTCTCTTTTCTGAGGCTCTCATCTGATATTTTTATTTTGGCCATGCCATCCAACATTGCCAGATTCTTCAGAAATTACTTACTATTTGGGGAAAGTTGTTTGTTTCAGATCCCAAATATTAGATGATCTCTTGTAAAACCTTCTCTGATGATAATCATAATGGTCTGTTTATATTGCATAACATCTTTATAAAAACTTCCATGCTTTATCGCTTCCTCTTAAGTCTCAATAGTCTTTGGAGTACTACAATCATTTAAAGACAGACATGCTTGTGAAGCCTTTTAAAGCTGATGCTCGTTATTTTGGTGCTCTCTTCAGTGCAGGTGGATGATTTATGGACCCTTTGGTTTCTCTGGGCATTGCTTTCTTTGGCAAGCCAAGCTTCCTACAAGTTTTACTGCTTTGCCCTCCTGCAGACGGGAAGGAGAAAAGTGCCCTCTGCGTTCAGACCAGATGGAGACCTATCCAGCCTGTGATCCATGGTCTCTAGGAGCCCCATGCACTATTTCAACGGGGTCCACTGAAGACAGTAAACAAGAGCAAACTTATTGTCAGCAAGTTTCAATAGCTGYTAAGATCATCAACACTAGCACAGGGGAATGGGAAGGATCCACAAGCAAGCCTAGAAACTACTGAGCAAAGCAAACCAGAAATCTTAAGAGGGCTATCTTTAGGATTTTTGTTGTTATTATTAAGGCAAATTCTGCAATTAGTGTAACACAACAACAGCTTTGAAAACCACAGTGAGCCATACCAAGACTAAACAAAGTTGGATACCAGGAAGCTAAGCACAGGATGCAGGTGCACCTTGATTCCCAAGCCCCACTGCCATCAATTAGTGAGAGTTAGAGCAATTTCCCTCCTCCTCTCCCCTTCCTTCACYCATAGTCCCTACCCTGGCACCCCAAGACATGAGCAACCTAAGTCAGCACTGCCAATGGTCCCACTGAATCTGCATCTGTAGCTTTCTACAAGAGCAAACAAAAGATCCAGAATGTTCTCCTGACAACTCAGGCATCCTGGCAGGCAGTACATGTCTATGATTTTGTCAGAAAACTTAGGTGCCAAAGTTTTTCCTACTGCGCAGACCAGAAATCACCAACATCTTGCTTGAACTGTGTAACAAGGCACTAGGTTCTCACCTAGCCCATTTATGCCCATTAAGGAGATTTTTCCACGCTCTCCCAGACAGTTCACCCTCTAAAGGACCCAAAGACATGAATATTAACAAAAAACATTGCTGTTCACTTCCAGTACGTGGTGGTGCAATACCTCTTGTTTGCATGCTAGCTTTTGAAAAGGAATGGTCACACCAAAAGTAAAGACTTCTGCTTAGATTTTTTTWAAAATATTGTTACTCACCAGGGTTCAGAATCAGAACCTGTTCTGGGAGATATGGATGCAATCTTGGATGTGCAGAAGCCCCACTTCAACAAGAAAAAACGGCCGTATTCAGATGATTGTATTGGTTAGTGATGAGGCACCTTCGTAGCACATGGGAGATGTGGATTTCAAAGCTGTGGAGGGAACTGACTGCAGGTCTCCTGCCGTCCAGATAGGTTCACCAGCCAGTAGATTATCATGTGAAAGGTGGTAAGGGCAGCAGGCAGCTTTTCAGGGAGACCTCCAGAAAGCTCTATTTCCAAACTCAGGTTCCAAAGTATCCCTGCCCTGTAAGACCGGAGGCACCAGGGGGCAGAAGCCCCTCTCCCCTCTGGAGTGTTTCCAGTGAGCTGCTGTGGTGCAGCCTCCAGATCTCCAGGAATCCTTGGATCCACAAGAGAATGGTCGAGTGATGCACTCAAGCAAACCAGCTTCAGGTGACCTAGAATCA
>PTEX01000077.1:2218804-2335853 GCA_003342815.1 Eudromia elegans
AGGTCGTTAATGAATAAATTGAACAGGACCGGACCGAGGACTGACCCCTGGGGGACACCACTAACCACAGGCCTCCAGCTGGACTCGGCACCGCTGATTACCACTCTCTGGGCCCTGTCATTCAGCCASCTCTCCYTACAGATGTCTTATGCAGCTATAAGCAAATCGTGAAGCCTAAATTTTTTTAAGAAGTTGTGAGATTGGTGAGAATCAATTAAGAATTTACTGGATTTTTAAAGCTTTAGGTGACCAGGAGGTTGTTTTCCTCCTGACCTCTTCAGAGTTTCCCTTGGTCTCAAAATCCAGCCTTACTCCCTTGCAGCTTCAGTTCCTCATTTAGAAAATGGAGCACTTTTAGCACAAGGCTTGGCAGAGGCAYGAGCAACATCTTAGGAAGTTCTTAAAATGCTCTTCTCTCCCCAGAATAGGTTTTCGTGTGGATAAAAGACATCAAAAAGCTTGCAAGACTTTTATCGACACATCTGCCCTTCCGGAGAGCCTTCCTTCCAAGACACAGCGAAGAGGATCGTGTGTTGCTCTCACKCAAGTCTCCTACCGTTAAGAAGCTGCCCACCTCCCAGCTGGCTGTTCACTTATAATCCGTGGGGATTTCCTTACACTTCAGTCCCCTGCCCGTCTTCTTGGCCTCTGTCACTGGACCACATCAGAATGGTCCCAAAATACATYGGAATGGTCCTTTTCACCAAGGGAAATCAGACCCCTGTCGAGTCCCTGATCATAGGGCCTTCTAGGAAGCGTTATCCAGTGATGAGGCCCAGCCAATAGTGAAATGTGGTGCAAAGCACAAACTACAGTTCCCAGGAGACACCATATTTTTGGCTAAACTTTTCTGGTTTTCTGCCAAAATATTTTGACAAAAGAATGAAGCTATCCTGGAAARCTGACACTTCTCTTAAAAAAATATTTGGGCAAAAGCCTTCCCATTTCAAAACTATTCTGGTTCAAGATTTTTGGATCAGACCTGAAACTAAAACAGACTAAAATGAAGCATTAGAMATAATATAAAATGGGACTTATAGCCCTCAAGATAAAGTGCCATTTTTCAGTTACACAACAGATTAATAAAGCCTCCACAATCTACACGGTGTCTAAATGCCATTTTGACTACAAATTTAATTTGCATGTTCTCTTTATTGCACGTCTGTTTAAAACAGTCATTTCACTTTAATGGGTACAGTTAGGGATTTTCAGAAAGACAGTCCAAGCACTCTTGAAATGAACAGTCAATGCGAAAGCACTGCTTCATGGCAACAATGTTTGTACACCTTATTTATGCTGCTGCAATCAGCAGCAGTAATGAAAAGGGTTTATGGATATTTCTAACATGGTGTCATAGAAAAAATATCTTAATGTCATTCTGATAAATGAGAACTTTAAATCAGCATGTGTTTCACGCGCTCTGATCTCTGTAATTCCCTAAATGATCATGCCTGTAAATGCAAAATGCTCAAACATATAAGATCAAAAATCTTAGGCAACAGAGAGCAACATGCAAAAAGAAATGCATTTCCTTGATTTCAAAATCTAGATTCCTCAATTTTTCAAAATCTTTCCATAGGCGAGTGTCAAAGCTGGAGCACRTTCAGCCCAGCCCAGCACTGGGTGGCAGACGCAGCACAGAACGGTGCGCTGCAGTCCGCAGCAGCCTTGGGTTTGGCTAGAGAACTGCCACCGATGAGCCCAGCACACGCGTACGGACACAGAGCGCGGCAAACAGCGACGCACGAGCCCCTCGTGAACCCCATCGCTTTCATATCCCTTCTCTGGAAAGCAGGCACGTGGCCTTCCCATCAGCCCAGCACGGCTTACTCCTATTCCTGMTCATTTGGATCAAGATCTTACCATCTTTATTGATGTATCTTTAAATTTCTCTAAACATCCCTGTTTACCACTACTTGCAACTTCATTTGGTATTCACCGCGTTTACTCTTTATTATCCCCACTATAATTCTTAACCCCTTCCAAATCCTCTGCCATCTGCTTCTCTCCTGCAACGTCAGTTCTTCACTCCCTGCTTTGCAGCCGTATTAGGAGCCCACCTTTACCACAGAAAACAGCCCARGAGCAGAGTGAGGGGAACGCAGGGGGGCACTGAGCGGTTCCAGAATTAAACTGAGATACGGATCTTCTTTTAGCAGGAATTACAAGCTGTGAGCGGTCTGCAGGGGGTTCCAGTGGGTGAAAATCAAAATTCACCTACTGCTGCGCCYGTTCTCACTCAAGGGAAGGCGCTTCGGGCAGGGTTTGTGCAGCGCGGGTACGAACCCCGCCGTGGACGGGCACCGCGTGGTCTGACCCACACGGGCGCTTCCAGGCGGGCAGGTCCAACATCGTCTCGCAGAGCGAGAGCGCTCTGGTTTCCCATGCCTGCCCTCACGGTGCAGCAATTGCCAGTCACATTTTGCCGCTCGCAAGACAGCCCCTTAAGAGACACCCGGATTTCCTTCTCTTCCCGAGTCTCCGAGCAGTGAAAGTGAAAAAGTCTCCCTTACCTTATGGTCGCTGAGAAGCTGGGAACTGCCGAACACGCCRAGCCTGCAGGGACACTGCACAGATGAACCTCATTGCTGCTGTTTACAGAAGTCTGACAGTTTTTAATTTGAAAAGAGGTTGCCTTTTGCTTTTCGACAGTTCAACAAATCAGACAAAACAGTTGCAAGTGTTATCTGTAAACAGCTTCCTGTTTGAAATAGATCAGCTGTCCTGCAGGACAATAATTAGGAAAGAAGTGTGGGAAAGCTGGAGAGGTCCATGATGTAAGCTTTTTATTTTGGGAATGTACTTTTTTGGGAATGCACTCTTGCTCTCCCCTCCTCCTCCTCCCTAGCAGAGAACCCCTTTTTAACCATTTAGACCTATGTGGCTGCGAGCTGCACACACTCTATCCGGGGAAAGCACTTTTCTTGCTTTGCGTTAATTGCGACAGCCCATGCACAAACACCGGGAGCGCAGCACTGAACACGAGCCTCTCGTGTGGGCAATAAACACACGCTCTCCTCACCGAAATTCTCCCCATTCTTGCAACTGGCTGCAGCATTCTTGACTCGCTGAGTAAAACATGCAACTATTTCAGAGCTCCCAACGCTCCACAATAACATAAGTGCTAAATTATCCACATGACAGGGTGCTTCAAGGCTGCCTTTTTTGGGGTTTGGGTTTTTTACCTTTAGACATCACTTTTTGCGTTGGTGGGAAAGGGGAAAACAGGGCAGGGTGGGGTATTCRGGCACCCTTCCTTAGAGCCTCCAGCCCACCGTACAAAGGTGGGTGACAAACCCTGCGCCCCGCTCTGCTTGTGCCACTGCTCCCCTCTGCAGCCCTTCCGAGCACAGGGCTGAGGGGTCACACCGTGACACCCGGGCACCCAGGATCACAGCCAGGAGAGCAGCAGGAAACGCCACGTTCACCTTCCACGGCACCAAGACCTAGAAGCRCTCGGATCGTGGGACCGCAGAGCCAAAAGGGGTATGTTTGCTTGTTTGGGGGTTTTGGTGGTTTTTTTGTGCGTGTGTTTTCTTTACTAACCTCCGAGCTGTTGTCCTGGGGCGCAGATCCCCTCCCTCGAGGATTTCCCGCTGCGGCAGAGGTTGCCCTCCAGCCGCAGCCGGCGCCCGTCCCTCCCACCGCGTCCCCCAGGCTCCATCCCAGCGCTCCACATGCGGAGCGGCGCCGGAGCCTTCCCGGTTCCACAGAGGGGCTGCTGACAAGGACAACAACCCTAGGGAGAAACTTCATCCTACCAGTGCRTGCCCAAGCGCAGGGAAGGGGGCTGGTGCTGGGGACAGAGCAGGACCCGCTAGTGACAACAGACACCAGGGACCCCCAGCTCACTCAGGAGCCGAGTTTGGGCTTACGCAGGGGCTCAGCAGCAGCAGGACTGGGTCCTGCAGGCGCCCTCTGCCAGCAGAGCCCTTTGATGTAAAGAATGCAGCAAAGGGAGGGCAGCCCGAGCCTTTGAAGATCGTATTACGATGGCAAAGGCACTGTACATTTACATAGATATCTTCTGGGCCTGTATAAACACACAAATAACTGAGGCCAGAAAGGGAATCCAGGGGAGAAATAGAACTATTTCAAAGGGAGTTGGCAGAAGAGGTGGGATTAACCACTGGCTTAGCAAAAAGGAGTAACAAGAGAGTTCAGAAAGTAACGCTGGATGTTGTAGAAGCAAAGGAATCTTTTCCCCTTGGAATGGGGTTAATGAAAGCAGCAAGTAGGTCATTGTAGCTCCCCAAAGCAGCAAGGAAAAGGGAGGCACTCCGTGTGGAGGTGGACAGAGCATYCCGTGCCCGTGCAGGGCTGCCGGAGCTCTGAACACCCCAGTGAGCACTCAAGACGTGCAAGTTAGGGCAGCGACGCTCCGGTTAAAGCGSGGCAGCTGGAAAGGGCCCCGGCCAGGCAGGAACAGAGTAGGGACGGGCGGGAGGAGCAGCAGTGCTCGGGCTGCGACACCCGGCACCTCGCAGCCCAGCCGTGTGTACGGGAGCGGGGCGGAAAGCGGGAACGCCGGCTCCACACCRAACACAAGAGCACGCAGGAAAACGCGAGCCGGTTGTGCAGAGGCAGGGGCGAGTCTGCCAACAGAAAACAGGAAAGTACTTGAAAAAAATATATTTTTAAGGGCCTTCAGGCAAATTCCTGCTCTCTCTCCACAGTTATTGGGCATTACCTCTAAGTTCATAAGAACACAATAACCATTTTAAAGTTTTGTTGTTAGGAGAAGATGAGGAGGCCTCAATTCTCCCCTTGGTAGGGCAAAACATCCAGTCACCTTGACAACAAACAGGAAAATATCAATATCCAAACTCTTCATAAATTAAAACCCAAGTTCAGTTGCTAGAGCTCAGTTTATCACAGGCTGCATTACAGACACTGCTCCAGTTCTCAAAAATAAGGGATGTCTCGCTCAGCACCCCCAAGGAAAGCCCCAGAGGAAGGAGATGCAGCCAKACACTCTTCTGCTCCTGTGGTGACATAAACGACACGTGCCCTTTCCTTGGGCTTCACCTAACAATAATAGTTTAGCCAAGAAAATAGACCACTTGGCTTAGTAAGGGTCAAGATAGGCCTGGGGTAAATGAGCCTTTCACAGCTATGCTTGTGAGGACTTCCACACCTACCTCAGGAGATACATTACCTCCCGTATCATCACATAGCCCATCAATGCATCCAAATAGCACAGGCAGCAGCACTCTCATTATGTGGACATGAAGGCAACAGACAAGTGTTCTTACTTTTCTGCACGATGCATGAAATGCATGGAAACTTCAGCACAAAAATGGCAATTTTGTTTACAGCAAATTAAAATCTGAGCTTGTTGCACTAACCTTTTTTGCTGACACTTTTTTGCAGTGCTGCTATTATGAGAAATGCCTTCTCTTATTACTCTTGCCCATCTCTAACATAGGAATGCTCTGTTCAAAGCCTGGCTCCGCGTCTGTATTTGCTGCTCCAGAGGCAGACCAAAATTGAGCCAGAAAAGATGAAAAATACTGTGTGAACCACTAAACATCTCCTTCCTGCACAGCTTGGGAAGGACAGACAGAACACACCTGCACAGGGTGAATAAACTATCTCCGCTCAACCACGAGCCCCAAGATTCTTGACACACAGCTTTCTATAGGGAACACGCGCTGGTGCGAAGAGACGCTCCCGTGTYACTTCTTTCTCTCCTTGTCACCAGAGCGTAACCTTTTCATATAATAAAACCCAGGCTTCCCATTTTAGAAGTCTGGGAAAACTGCAGACACTGGAAAGAGAGTCTTGCAGTCTGGAAATAATAATAATTCCTTTTCGTGTGATACAAACATCACCACATTAAAGGTTGCCAGATGCTCTTACCTATACTCAGTTGGGTTAATTGCACATGATGTTACCCCACATCAAATCACCACATCAATACAAGACAGGCCAATATTTACCATACAAAAACTTCAAATTCTGTCACACCAGAAATGCAATACGTGCTCACACCTATTCTAAGGGCCAAAAACATGGAACAGTTTTCTTCATGGATAAGGAGAACAGGAGGCRTTTGTGAAAGCATTCATTTGGAGTATGTGAGGAAAGCTTTAGCATCAGGTACAAGTCTCAGGAGCATCTAGTAGGTGAAGAAAACCCTCTTTTTTAGTGGGCTAGTAAAGCAGAGGTTTGATCTTTCTATACTCTTCAGCATGCAAAGTTTCCCCTCGCTGGGGCTACCCGCACAGTGCTGCTGCGCAGGGCTGTGGCACAGAAMACCTCAGCATTATTTTTATTTTTGAAACACAAAGAGCAGCTGATGAACTCCTGGGGAATCACTCCTTCAAACAGAGCTTAAATGTGCCAGCAARTGAAAGGTAAAAGTCTAGCACCACCTCCTATGGAGCCTGCTTTAGGTGAAGGTAACATTTGACACGGGTTATTCCAGCAGGCTCATTAGCACTTGACCAGATGGCATCAACTGACTTTCCAGATTGCAGACACTCATTTGATTTGCTTGTCAAGGGACCGAGGGAGTCGTCTGACTGCATCAGTGACACCAACACACAAGGGGCCTGTGAGTAAACTAGGACAACAGCCTTTCACCAAGCAGTCTGGTATTTTTATACCACAAAATCTACATTTATGTGCAGTGTGGTAGGCATGGGAACAATAAAAGGCTTGCTACCCTTTCACTCTCAGAATTCAGATGGAGCCCTCACAAGCCTTTGCATTTCAGTTAAAAGAGCTCGCAATAAAACCCACGGGAGAAAGAAATATACACACACATACAGAACCACCTGGCAGTGCCTGGGAACATTCACAATTTTTACATTCAGTTTACTAGATACCTACCACTCCCCTTATTTTAGAGAAGTTGATATATCACTCCTACCAATTCATCCTTAGCTAATAAATAGCATGAGAATTAAAGTTATGCTCCAGAGACAGAAATCTAAAGCAGGAACAGAAAGGCCTTAAGGTAAACAAGTTTCTTCAAAGCTACAGACCATTTTTTTTTTTGTGCAAGCCTACCAGTAAGAAGCAGGATGTTACTAAACCTAAGCTCATACGCTGTTTCACTCGTTCTCTTTGCATCGTCTGAACCAAAAGTAAAAGCCTACCGCTATCACCTGCCCTRTGCTACTGAACAGAAGTTAGAGCATCTCTTAAAAAGCCTCAAGTCTTTCAAAGGCAAAAGCAATGCAGAACCTATTTCAACTTCTTAGCTCTTCAGAGCTGAAGGAGGAAGGTATCACACAGGAATTGAAGAAAACTGCAGAAAACAGAAAGATATGGAAAGACACTGAACAGTGTGGCCCTTGTCTCCCAACTACTTTCAGTCTGGAAAAAAAAGGAAGCTACTAAGAGCTACTGGCTGTTACAAAATTAGCTCTCCAGCTAGTAGGTCTTCTCTGTAATGAGCTACCTTTTTCTGTGTTAAATGCTAATCCTAAGTAACCCAAAAGCCTGTTCAGTAGAGTGAAACACTACATTCATCTAGACTGCTCAGTACATTTATAAGGTTCAGTCAAAAAAGTCAAACACTCCTCCAAGCAGCAAAGGAAAAGGTTACTCGTGAAGGTGCTTCCCAATATTACTCAGGTTAGATGCATGGCCTGCAGGGCACTTTTGCATAGCACTTGGCAACTGCGACCTACCCAGGCATCCTTACCCGCTCCCCACCACATGGGCAAGAATGCACTGAACTTTGTTAAAACATCATCTAAAAACACCTTTCCAAAAGCTACTGCCTCACCCCTGCATAGTTATCCCTGCCTTTTGGTTTTTATCCATARTATGAGGAAGGTTACCCAATACAGGTACCATACACAGGTACTGCTAACACAGAGAGACATAAACATGCTTTTCTGAAAGTCAGATCAACATCTAGAAAACTACAGTTTATATAAAGCAAGATGCTCAAAATCATCTGCCCTTTTGTTGTTATAGAGGGGAAGCTGCCAAGTCTGCTTTTAGCTACAGATGAATATGCAATTCTACCCCTTCAAGTAATAGTTATCTCAAATTTAAACGACATCTTCTCAAAAACACATCATTCAAACAGTTCTGTATGTGCCACTGTTCCATGTTTCAGGGAATGCAGACTTGTTCCAGTATCAGGAACAACTCCTGTGACTTAGTGCCTTGATACACAAATATCACTCATCCAGAAGGCAGGTAAATCCCATGAGCCAATCAATCCCCACCTAGGTTTACAGAAGCAGAAATTTAAGAGATTACTCTGTTATATGAACAGTTGTTTATTCAGCCATTTTTTGCACTTTACAGCTGGAATTCTGGGAACTCAAACACCACATCTTTGCCTGTGAGCTTCTTGTAGACACCAGAAAATGTTTCCACCTGTGAAGACAGACAAACTTATATAAGGGAAGGAAAATATGTTAACATAGTTTAGATACTACACCATTCCCCGCAGCATCTTCACTTTGAAGTGAACTCTCAGGCTGATTATTTTCTTCTAGATCAAGACAACTGAATTTTTTATGTAGAAAGACAATGTTTTCTTTAGAATATTTAGAAATTTTGACTTGCAAGCAAGAGAGACTTGGAAAGGCTGAGCGAACCTAAACATGTCCCCAAAACCCCAAGCCAAGCTATTGTAGACTTCAGGGTGGACCAAGCACATCAGCCTTAGATCAAAACTCACTGCTCCATTCTAAAAAAGCCTCCATCTATTCCCATGAAGGAACAGACTGGTTGCTTTACAATCCATGGGTTTGGGCAAGTTTAGCTGAATTAGAGTTTTAGTTCAAGAAATGTCTTGCCTGCATCTTTAYCATCTTAGTCCAAGCATCAATAGAGGCTTCTCCATTGCCACAAACCAAAAAACCAATCCTTTGCTGTACCACATAAGTAACYTCTCAGGTACTTCAGAACACCACCCTATCCTGCATAAAGGTGGGGTTTTTTTTCTTTTTTAAAAAAAAAAATTACCTTGTGTTCAACATTGTTCTGTTGTGCTTTGTCCAAGTGGACTTTTATGAGTCTGCTGCCGTCCAGTTTTACGCGGATTCTCTTGCCCACAATTTCACTTGGGAAGACCAAATCTTCAAGAATGGCATCGTGCACTGCGGTAAGTGTACGGCTGAAACGTCACATTTATATCATTAAAACAAGTCCTCACACCTGTAAAGTTGCCTAGTCTACCAAGGTTTAAGCCTTCTGCAAATACTCTTCCTGMAAACTTAGGTCTTTCTACTGATACAATATCACACCTTTTCACAAGTCCTGCAAAAATAATCACTAAGTTCTACACTATCTGTATTAATTTAGTGACTGTATGGTAAGTAGTCAACAGTCATGCTCTTGACCTGTTAGATCATATATTGCTTTGCAGCAGAGTATTCACAAAAAATAGTCAATACTGCCTTATAACAGCCTTACTGTTACACAGTTAAGGAAAACTATTTAAGTCAAAAATGAGTTTTCCCACCTGCAGTTTTGCTAGAGGCACTCACTGGAAGAGTTAAGTGTGCAAGTATCTTCAACTACACAGAGTATGTTCATAGGAGACCCAGTTTTGAAAACACTGGCTTCTTGATCTGCCTAAAAGAGAATTGGCTTAAAACTGCAAGATATTACATGAAAAGTCTACCTGGCAAGTTTGGCCCATGATTAAAGTCTGCTGATATTGCCTACATTTGTGTTCTTGAATGTGAACAGTTTGAACACAAGTTGCAGTCACAGCAATGGAACCAGGTTCTCTTAGTGTACAAGCATGAATGGCTGAAGCTTCCAGCTTCCCCTGCTGCAGTGTGCAACTGCACTCTGCAGTACACACAGTTTTGTTGTACTGTGAGTCTAAGTTTGACTGCTGGGAAAATGACACCCTGCACACTCTCCCTCCTCGCAACACGGTGCTCAGGGCACAGCTGCAGCCTCTCCAAGCACCACGTAATGCCAGCTCTAGTGCCTCAGAGGGAGCAGGAACACACACTCAAGGCAGAACTGCAGCTAGATGAGTGCCACAATATTACAGCTATAAAATCCACGCTTGAAATTTTGAAAATTTTAGGTATGACATCAGTATAACACTGGGGCTGATAAAAGGTATAGGACACGGTATGTTTCAGAAGGAAGGCAAACTTCTAACACTTACAGGAGGAGGTAGTAAGCTAGAGAGCAGCACACAAGAGGCACCAACACAGACACAGCATTGCATGCCCAGCAACACCTTAAGCTTCATTAACAGACTAGGTGAGAGCAGGGAGGCCATTCAGTCCCACTGACTGGTGTGTAGCTGCTAGACTGGACCCAGCAGGACTACCTGTACCCACATCCCTCCCCCAGCACCTTCCTTCCTCATTACAGCCCATGTGCCAAGCCAACCATTTGTGTGGAGTCTACCATGTGAAGTGCTTCTTCCTACCACTTCAAAGAGATGCTTGACAGCACAGTGTAATACCAGAGGGCAGCTGGGGCTGCTTTCTTAAGCCAGGTTTGCTGGTTAAAAATTCAGCCCAGCTTTATCTGGAMATACACATGGAGTTCTTTCTAACAAACGCAATTTCAGTATTATCAGGTTGACTAAGGACAACGTCATCCAAGTACTTTAGTGACTTTTCTCAAAACTTGGACTACACATTACTTTCTATCAGGTTACTAAGAATGGCTGTCACATTGAATCAGTATAATTTACTYACCTCCTTGGACGCTTTTGCTTGTTTTTTGTGCGGCTTTTTCTTGTYGGCTTGGGCAAAATCCTTCTCTGTTAAGAGGCAAGGTGGGAGGAGAAGTAATTTCTGAGTATCTAGTGTTTACAACCAACTCAACAAAAAAAAGCCCCATACAAACTTTAAAAGAAGCAGAGGCATGCAGCAYCAAAAAGGGARACTCGAGTATGCCTAAAGCTACACSAATCAGGTGTTACAGCCAGGTCGTACGTGCAGAAGCTGAAATGCTCCAGCTGCTGCTTTTATTTTTCATGTACTGATGCTGTGGTGAGTACACTGAAATGAAAAGTTCCTATTTTTCCCCCTTTCTCCACTCAGTGCCTAGCCAAGATAGTTAATACAAAGTCACATCTATCTGAATACTGTACTTCTTTGGAAAGAAGTCTCAATGAAATGTGACAAGGTATTTTTGATTGAGTTTATTCCATGGCTTCATGCCAAAGGCTCAGGTCTATAGAGGGCTTGCTCAATTCTTCCTAAAGCAATAAGAGTTTGTGTGAGATGCACAGAGCAATCCTAAGCAAACCCTGATTAAGTAGTAGCCCATCCTGAAAGCAGCATCTACAAATATTTACACCAGCCTCAATGAGTAAACTTTTTATTTTCTATATTCTTATCTGCAAGGACAGGTATTTTCCATCAATCCTTCATGGCTTCTCAATGACTGTATTTAGAGTAGCATCACTATAATCCAGACAAAGTTTTGTGTCTTATTCAAAAGCCAAAGTGTTTAATTTACAAAAYTAATACTACGTGTATCTTTCATCTAAAAGACGGGTAGACTGTCATACTAACAGCAAATTTTCACCCACTAAATTTAAACAAGTTAGAAGCATTTCTTCTTGATGGAAAAGGAAACAAAACATCAGGGTAATCTGGCTGTTTTAATATCACGCTACCAAGACTTTTTTCTAAAATTCAGTCTAGCAACTAATTGTCCCTCCTACACACACACCTCCAGAGGGTTTCCTCCTCACAGCCATCTGTTAACTTTTCCTGGCTTAGCTCCTCTGATATATTTGGATTTGAGGTAAAGTTTACTTAGGTCTTCACTCCTATGCTAAATTTTAAGAGCTTGGATTATGTCAATATACTAGAACTCCTACTGATGTTTCTTTCCTCCTCTGGTAAGACAGTATTTACCTCGTTTTAAGGTTTGCTCTCAAGCTTCTAAGGTAAGAGCAGAGTCCAGAAGAAAAACCTCAGCTTCCTGCAAGGAAGCACATCTCTTCTACACATCTCACCAGTAAATGTACACAGCCATGGCTGTTAGTTTAAAACATTTACCTTTGTCAGAAGASTATTTGTTACATTTACCACTGATAGAAAAATATGCATCCTATCATTGTCACCTTGAAGAGACAAGACAAGTAGCACAGGTACTGGAACAGGTTACCCAGGGAGGTTGTGGAATCTCGATCCTTGAATGTTTTGAAAATTCAGCTAGGTAAGAGGCATGGCTGACCTGATCTAAAGCTGGACATTTTCCTACTTCAAGCACAAGGCTGGACTAGACGATCTCCAGAGATGCCCTCAAACCAACATTTCCACGATTCTAAATGTTTTACCTGAGCAATAAACACCACGTGCTTTCCACTGAATTTCTTCTCCAGCTCACGCACTAGCCGCACCTGAATCTTCTGGAAAGATTTCAGCTGAGGAACTGGTACAAAGATAATGATGGCTTTTCTGCCACCACCCACTTCAATTTCCTGAAACAGGCAAAAAAAAAAAATATCTAGAGCTCAAGAGGCAACATTCAGTTTGATCAATAATCTCCAGAACACAGGCACAAGATCACTTTATTTACAAAGTCTGAAAAAGAGCATCATATAAAACTATCTGCTTTAATGCACCTAAGAGCAAGCATTAAACAAAGAAAACRCCCAAAACAAAAATAAAACAAATCACACTGTCAGAAGAACACTTGCAAAAGAGCAACAGGACTGCCAACCCTGGCATTCCTCTCCAATTCACATCCTCTACATAAYTGAGCTCAAATTCATTCTGTAAGATAGGATTCAGGTACTTGGATTTTAATTTTACTGACCATTATGAAAACACCCGCACTGCCCCCTAGATGCTGCTCTCCAGCTCCCAAAGTTAATTGACTTAAGTCTCTTTAATACATGCAAAGCTTACAGCAATAAATCTCCTCTCTGTTACCAATTCCTTTGAGGAGTTCCTTCCTGAGAGTTATCCTCCATCAGCTATCTGCTAAGGCAGTATCACTACTCAAACACCACATTGTGTCCCCCTCTAAAAGCCATGGGTCTAAAATCACACCAACATGGACTATTTTCCACAGTACGTTTCTCTAATATTTGATCAAAACTTTAGGAATTTGTACAAGAACTTCTCTCATGAACCTAGCCACGCAAATGCTTGTTCTCCCACAGAATGAAATTACTGTATTGAACATGACCTATTTCAGATGCCCACGTTAGACTTAATTAAATAATTTGACTGCGCGGGTTATTTCAAAAAACTTGTCATGGACAATCAGGATGCACTGCTGCACTTCAGTAACAAAACAATCCTTCTAAAGGGCCACAAGCTTCCTTTATACTTTAGTTCCCRAGCCAAGTTAACATTTGCACTTCCAGGTGCACACGTATATACATATACACATAATACATATATATATATGCATAAGTACACATAAAATCAGTTGTGTTTGTGCACATGTTGGTGGTCTTGGGCAAGCACTGAAGAGCAGCCTGCAGAAGTCTGTGGCTTCTCAAGTCACCTTCTCAAGTCTCATCCAATCTCCAGAGTCAACAAATTCTAATACTAATCTTGTCCCCACTTTGAGGATTCAAGTTTCAATACTTATACTGAAATTGAATTTACAAGAAGACCCAAACTATATTATCAAGTCTGTAACCTTGAACCATCCCCTATTTGTTGTTTATTGCCCTAAAACAGAACTTACAACAACCCAATTTTAAGAGATTTTATGCCCTCCACAAAGATTCTTGGAATACCTAAATGGCCAATACCCACAAACCAAGTCAGTTTCAGATCTCAAACTCTGTTTCAGAGCAGAACTACCACTTTTAAATATCTGTATTTAAAATACTAAGCTACCAGGTGAGTTTTTACAGTGTCTTTTCCAAACAACCCTTTAAAAAAAAACCAAAAACACTCTTATAGAATGTTCAATGTTAACAGCAAACACTAGATGACAAACCACAAYACTTAATAATAATAAAACTCATTTAAGTTACCACCTGAAAAACAACACCTAAAACACACCATCCAACTAACTTGATCATCCATACAAATTTAAAAGATATATATAAAAAAAAGCGCAACATGCACCCACCCACTGCAGCACAGAGCAATTGAGCAAGGAACCTGCCCCTCTCACAGTGGCACAGGCCAGACCCACCTTAGCTGCTGTGATGTTCAACTCCCGCAGCTGGGCCTTTAGGTCCGAGTTCATCTCCAGCTCCAGGAGAGCCTGGGGAAACGATGAGGCAGAAAAATCCTTTACATGTGGATACACACAGGTGTATAACTGAACTATGTACMTATGTGTATGTATATATAAGTACAGAGCAAAACCTCTTTCAAGTGAGGCGTGTCTTCAGCACCATGAAGAAACGCACACCTTTTGGTGTGTGTCAGAGAACACTGGCCCCGCTGCAGGCCGCACTACCGGGCACAACAGGCGCTCCTTGCGGGGCTGCAAGGCAGCTCTGCCCCTCCTAAGCGGGATGGTGCCCAGGCAGCTCCGCTCTGCACCTCAGCGCACGCACCCACCTGGGATATCCCCGACTCGAACTCATCGGGTTTCTCGCCGTTCGGCTTCACGATCTTGGCGCTGGAGCTGAACATGGCCTTCCTGCAAGCCAAAAGCAGAGCTCAGGCGGGGCCACGGGCGGCTCCAGACCCGGGCGCTTCCCAGCGAGCCCGCAGCGGAGAAGGGGAGGCCCAGGCCGCGGTGCGGCCCCGGGGCCCATCCTCCCTCGCACCAGGCGGCCATCGGGCCCCAGATGGGCGCTAATCGGGCGCATCCACGGGCGGGCGCCGCGCACGGAAGCTCCGCGCCGCGACCTGCGCCCCGCGGCGGCCGCCAGGACAGGAAAGCGGCGCCGGGGCCGGGCCCGCGCCGCGGCAGCACCCACCTCTCTCCGCGCCGGCCTGGGAAAAGGAGGAGCTCTCGCGAGAGCGCCTCGGATCGCGGCCCGCGAAGGCGCTCGCCCCGCCCACCGCGACGCTGAAGCCGCAACAGGAAGTCGGGCAGGATTCACCCCTAGCAGCGCCGCAGCACGTGCCGCGTCGGCGCTGCAGCGAAGCCCGGGCGGATGTCCGCACTGCTGGCACGGCACCTACCGATGAGGTCATCAGCGGCCGCCCGGGCGGGCACGCGACCGAGCCGGGAAGCGCGGCGGCAGTGGCGCATGCGCAGTAGCGGCGGTGTGGTGCGCTCAGAGCCGTGGCCGTGGGAGCGGGTCGGGTCAGTGGAAGCAGAGTCACGGGGAAGGGGAGGGGGGCTGAGGTTGGAAGGGGCCTCTGGAGATCATCCAGCCCAGCCCCCTTCCTGCTGCAGCAGGGACACCCGCAGCACGAGGCACAGGGGGCATCCGGGCGCGGTTGGAAGATCCCCAGAGAAGGAGCCTCCACAGCCTCCCTGGGCAGCCCGCGCCAGGGCTCTGTCGCCCTCACGGTCAGGGCTTTTTCCTCAAATTCCCGCAGAACTTGCCGTGCTCCACAGTGTGCCCGCTGCCTCCGTAGCCCCGAGGAYGCCCTGCTGCCTCGTGCTCATCCTGTCGTGCACCGGGAGCGCCCGCTCTGCRGAGCTGCTCTCCAGGAGGTCAGCAACCCGTGGGCTGCGCTGGCGCCTGCGGTGGTTCCTCCCTCGAGCAGCGCTCGGGCACTGCCCCGTGTTGACCTGCACAGGGTCAGCGGSCCCGCGCTACGCTGGCTGCGTGCGGGGACAAACCCCACATGCCGGGGTCGCGGGCTCCACGTCTTGTCATTGCTGGAGGTGCTGCAAGCGCCAAGCACCACTCACACGTCAATTCCGCTAAAAACAGCGAGCAGGCTAGCTTGGAAAGAAAGGACTTGCATATTGGTTCAGGTGGAAAAGAAAAGTGCCGGGCTGCGCATCACACGTGGAGCAAAACCCTTGTGAGGGGGCACTTGGGTACCCRGGGCATCCCCACGTCACCACAGAAGAGGGAGAAGGAATGGGTGGGGTGTAGAGRGATCAAAACTGGACCAGTCAAGACACTGGTGAAAGAACGGAGAAGCGACTACCTGTGGCTTCATGAATCCCTGATGTTACTGCTACTGAATAGATCTGACTGCTGTTGCATTCATAAGAAAAACTAGAAAACCAGGTGTAAAGATAAGCTTCCATTCAAGCATTCRAGCATGGTGCCCTGTGAGAAGGATGCAGCCTATCAACAGCCGTGTTGAATTTATTGGATAGATAATGCCTCATATCAAAAGCAGCTAGCGGGTGTTTAAGAATCATTGTGGATATGTGATCTTTAAAAGAAGCCACGTCATTACCCCCAATGCCCATTTTGCACTGGAGCATTGGCAAGAGTTCTGCAAGAACTTAGTTCTGTGAAGGCATTTTGAGAAGCAAGAAGCTACAATACTTCCTTTTTCCTTTTTTTTTTATATATATATAATTTTTAATCAAGGTAATGAAATGATGATATAATTTATACCTGTAGAGAACAATAGATAAGGTGACTCCCTAGTGACCAATCTACACAAAAGCTCAGTTTGAAGCAGGAAGTACTTGCTTTATACAGGTCACTACATTTTGCTTTCAAAGTTTATGTAGTGAACCCACTTTAGTTAAAAAATGGTTCAGTAAAACATGGATGAATTCTTTGCAAAGAGTGTTGAGCAAAATATTTATTCTCAGGCCACAGCTAAATGACCACTTCCATTCAACACAGTGCCACCAAAACCCATGGACTTTCTCTCCTCCTGTTTTTCCTAACTACTTGTTCTCAATATCTACATTGTGGTAACACAAGCATTTGTGCAGGATTTGATTTGCAAAAAATGGAATACTGTATATTTATAAATATATATAACCATCTCATTCTAAGATAGCTATACATAATTACTCAGGTGTACCTGTGGCAATAACTGCTAAATCAGCCATGAAACCCACTTGTAGTCCTATCCATATATACATTTAAATTATTCTGTGTTCAGAGGAGGAGAAACCCTTCAACATTTGGGTAGGGACTCAATGTTTCACTCGGTGAATTTTACCACTCACAARACTATGTGCTGCGGAGCAGAAACGTCCTCCTTGCCCTGACCTCACTGGAGAACTCCACAAATCCGCCCGTGACGCAACAGCCAGTCCTGTGAAAGAGCAGCAAGTTGTGCTTGGCGTGGCAGTGCCAAACGGCCCAGCAGCAAACACGGCGGCTCTCACGCGGGGTTCGAGATCCTGCTGGGCTCCCGGGGCGGCACCACGGCAAAGAAGACGCCAGCGATGGAGGTGCTGAAGGAAAGGAATGAACRGGTGATTGGTGATGCCGTGGTGCTGTCAGGGAAGGCAATGAAGGTGATGTGGGTGGTATTCAGYGTGTGCGRGTGGCATTCAGTGTATTTCTGTCACTTTTTCCTGTCTTGAATCGGAGCCTGCATGTTGCACATGACAGCAGCAGAGTTACTGTTCAGTCCTTGTGTATAAATTGGGTGTGTGAATCTGTCTGTTCAGCCCGAGAATTAATGAGTGTAATAGGAGGTCTTTTGGCTCCCCATYACTTGCTGCTGGTTGCTTTTTTATTACATCTTGCTGCAAGAAGACTGCAAGTAATATAAATGGGTGAACTTGTAAGGAATGAGAAACCCATCTGCGATAGAAAGCCATAATTAAAAGAAAAGCTAACCAAGGTCAGTAATATACAAAATGTCACAAGCATGAAGCAGTGAAAAGCCTGAGAGTCTTAGTGGAAACCTTTACTGAGATAATTAATGTAAATAATCTTGATCTGACAAAATCAGAAGTAAGCATTTTTTTTGTAAGTAATAATATGAAAGTTCATAAATTAATTGGAAGAAGCAAGAAAAAAATGCAGCAATTACATTCTGATAGAGCTCTAAGCAAAGGGTTTCTCTATTCTACTAAGATCTGTCAAATACACWGGCTCTTTAATTTCGGTAAGAGCGGTGTCGCCCAACTGATAAGCCTGGCAATGCTGAACTTACTCCTGCTTTTGCAACAGAAGGGAAAATTAACGTCCAAGTGTTTCACAGTCTCGGCATTTTAGGAAGCCACCCATGTGAATCCCGTTARGATGGTCTACCCCTTTGTCACCCGGAGGCTGCCTTTGTTTTAGTGCCCTGGATTTACAGCTGCACGGGGATCCGCTCGCTGACGACGCAGCAGCTTGCCGGGCTGGGCGCTTGCTGGAGGCGGTTGCAGCTGTGCTCTGCTCTCACACAGCACCACAGGATGGCTGAGGCTGGAAGGGACCTCTAGAGATCATCCAGTCCAACCCCCTGCTCCAGCAGGGACACCCASAGCACRTGGCACAGGGTGGCATCCAGGYGGGTTTGGAAGAWCTCCAGAGAAGGAGACTCCACSACCTCTCTGGGCAGCCTGTTCCAGGGCTCTGTCACCCTCATAAGAGAGAAGTTCTTCCTCACATAGACATGGAACTGCCTGTGTTTCCCATTGCCCCTTGTCYTGCCACTGGCCACCACTGAGAAGAGTTTGGCCCCCTCCTCCCTTTCTCCCTACATTCACCCCTCAGGTACTTATACATATTGATCGAATCTCCTCTCAGTCTTCTCTAGGCTAAACAGACCCAGCTCGCTTAGTCTTTCCTCATTGATAGATGCTCCAGCCCCTTGATCATCTGGGTTGCTCGTCTCTGAACCTTCTCTAGAAGCTCCACGTCCCTCCTGTACTGGGGAGCCCAGAACTGCACCAATACTCCAGGTGCGGCCTCACCAGAGCTGAGTGGAGGGGCAGGATCCCCTCCCTCGCCCTGCTGGCGACGCTCCTCCCRATGCAGCCAGGATCCCATCGGCTGTCCTGGCCAGGAGGGCACACTGCTCTCCTGTCCGCCGCTCTTACAAGCCAAGCTGAGACGTTTTAGGCACCCAGACTCCCCCTTTTTCCCTCCCGGGGGTGACGGTCCCCAGGGGAGCGCAGGCGAGCGGGGCCTGCGGGCGGCAGGCAGGACGTGCCCCGGGGCAGCGGCTCCGCGCCATGGAGCCCACGCCACGTCTCACCAGCACCACGGGCCACACACGGAGCGGCACGGCGGGCGGGACGTCTGCTCCCACCGAGGCACGCAGGATGGAGCAGATGGATTCTGATATACTGCTCTGCCAGGGGCKGCACACGGACGCTACAAATCAATGTGTTTAATCTCCTTGGACAAGGTAGCGCTCGTTGTTTCGGAGGCCGCTGCTACGAGGAGCTCATCTGGRACACGCTCTCCTTGATTTAAACAGGGGGATGTGCTGAGAGAACCAGCTCAACGACCTTGAGCCCAGGCCTTTTGGTGTACGAAATATATTGACTTTTACATGTCCTGTCAATGATGATCCTTTCTGAAATGTTTCTCAAGATGAGAAGGCTAAATGGGGACGAGGGATTTTCCAGCAGATTCTGGGAGAACATTTGTGCTTGGGTGATGCTCCATTCGTTTTAATGACCCATTAGGGACCAAGAGTCTTTGGAGCTCGTTGCAGGAACAACATCATTGCTTGGATAGGCAGGAAAGAGCTTTATCAGAGGACACTGGTGAGATTTCGTAGATGTTTCAGTAACCAAGGCTCCCATCCTCCACCCTGCTTCGCTGGGGTTTATTTGCAGCCGGAGCAGGCTCCTGCAGAGCTTCTCATTTTGCACGAAGGATCCAGGTTGGAGAACAGCCAGGCACAAGGACAGTGAAACTGCCCCAGCTGCACCCACAGCTGGACACTTTCCACCGTGCAGTGAACGTTACAAAGACGCAAGTTTCCTGGTCTCTGCAGTCGTCCTTGCTCCCATCTGATACATGGCTTTCATGGTTTTATGTGATATTGAGTACTTAATATTGCCTGTGTTTGTTAAATGTGAATGCAGGTTTGTRCACTGCACCTTAAATATATTAACCCAATCCTCAGGCTTTCACAATGAGCAGGTTTTTTTAAAMTTCCATAATATCATACATCATTTCCTCAGCTAAGCAAAGATTAATTTAGTTGTATTTTAAAATAAAATTGGTTGTATTTTAAAATAATAAAATCTTTTCTAGGGAGGAACTTCTGTGGTCTTCGGTGCTTTCCTCAGTCTCTGCAGTTAGAATCGCCTGGTGTATAAGGCTGTCACTAAAGGCACTTTTAGCGCTAAGAGCCCCTGCAACGCCCCTGCGATTCTCCTGCATTTGGCGAGTCCAACACCCACCGTCCAGCTCGTCTGCGGCAGCGCCCGTGCTGAAAACCGCTTTTCGGGCAGTTTGGCCCCGCTCGCGATCCGTACYGGAGAGCGGTTGCGCCCGCCCCGCTCCATTACCTCGCGCACCGAGCCTGGCAGGCGCGATCCGCCACTGCGCATGCGCAGCAGGCGCGCAGCCCCGCCGCCGCGGCGGGAGCCGCAATGCGCATGCGCGGGGGCTGGCGCGTGCGCAGTGGCGACGGGGTGGGCGGGGGCGTGACGCAGGGCGGGGCGCGTATGGCGGCGGCGGCCGCGCGCCATGTTACGGTGGCTCGTCGCGGTGCTTGCTCGTGCGTGCCTGGGCTCCCGGAGCGGCGCCATGTTCTATGCGGTGCACCGCGGCCGCCGCACGGGCGTCTACCGCACATGGTAAGGGCCCGGGCCGCCGCCTGGGCCGCGCGGCGGTGGCAGSCGCCCGCCCGCCGCTCAGCCGGCGCGCACCCTCTGTTGCAGGGCGGAGTGTCAGGAGCAGGTGAACAGGTTCCCCGCCGCCAGCTTCAAGAAGTTCGCCACCGAGAAGGAGGCCTGGGCCTTCGTGGGCGCCGGCCCCGCGCCGCCGCGGCCCGCAGGTAGCGTCTCCGCCCCTCTGCCGGTTACCGGGAGAAGCGGGTAGGGAAGGGCCGGCTGCCTCAGCTCGTCCCGCTTATTTGTAGCTGCGAGGATGGCCGCTTTTGCCTGATACGCTTTCAACACCATTGCTGCTTTTGGGACACAGTGGTGGCCCTCGCATCCCAGCAGAGCTGTGGGTGGGCCTGGGCAATGAAAACAGCCCTCACAGCACCTGCAGGGTCTTGCCTGTAGCGTGCCTCCTCCTGCTGAAGGCCTGTCATATATGTGTATTAACTGGGGTTTCACCTAGAACTAGGAAGGGCTGGTGTTCGCACGTGTGTTTTTCCTACAGTACTTTTGGGTGGTGTAAGGGAATGTCAAATGTTGTAGCAGGTGTGGATTGCTAATAGATGAGAAAAAATATTATCTTTAAATACTATCTGGCTGAGTAAAGCTTAACTCTTGCATATAACTCAGCTTTCTCTTTTTCTCTCCTTTTTATTTTTTTTCTCAAGGAGCACAGAGTCATTCAACCATAATGCAGGAAAATGCCAGCCACCGAGAAGAGCTGAAAACTGATATTCCGTGTGGCAGTCAGTACAAGAGGCCATACGAGCAGTCTGCACCTGAAGAACATRATACAAAACGTATAAAACACGATGACTCATGTATAGCACCCACGGTCAGTGAAGATCAATTTTCATACATGGGTGAGCTCTCTTATTATTTGTGTGACTTTTTATTTTTGGGGTTCTTCCTACTCTTGATAATTACAAGRGTAAATAGCAAAGAACTTTTATAGAGTTTTGATGAGTTTGATCTCACAGTGTTTGTTTTCAAAAATGGAAATTTGAGCCATCTTCACTTTTTTAATCAAYGTGATACTAATCTGTTTCAATTGTTTTAGCATGTATGTTAATCTGATCAGTACAAATGTGCTTTAGGTACAAATTGTTTAAAGAGATGATGTTAAAATGCAGGTGTAGCTGGTAAACAGTCTTGATTCAAGAAAGTGAGAGCTATAGTGAGGATATGGAGCTCCAGGAGGAGGTGATTTTTGAGGCTTGACTGCAGCTTGGGAGCAGTGAGTGGATGAAGCTACAGTCAAGTTTCTGATGTCATGCTTTATTATATGGCTTCTCACATAAAGCTTTGGAGGACTCTTTATAAATGAATGTCTCGGGGCTTAATCTTCTTGCAGACTTCTTTTGTGTTGCATCTCTGCAGAACTACTTGAACTTCTGAATTTGATAATCTTTTATAGGTGACTTTGCAGTTGTTTATACAGATGGTTGCTGCTCAGGTAATGGGCGTAATAGGGCACGTGCTGGAATAGGTGTCTACTGGGGACCAGGCCACCCTTTGTAAGTAGCCGGATGACTTAGCCCTTTTAAAAAGGGCCATACACTAATGTTTGTTTTATATAAACTTACAACAGCAGCCTTCTTTAGAGTATGAAACCCCACTGTTGAGGCTCCTCTTAGTACTGTGAGAGTGAGTTGCTGAGAATAACAGAGATCAGCTTCTCAAGGATGTAAGAATGTGGGGAAAATCAATTGGAAATAACCTCATCCTTTAAAGACATTATAATAAGCAGATGCAGAAAGCTTTAACGTAGTTATAGGATTACACAGAAGGCAATAAGGATAAGTGCCGTTTGACAGTAGGTCCAGATATGTTSGTCGCACTGCTTAGATATGTTACAACCGCTACTCCATCCCTCTTCCCTTATTTTAAATAGCTCTTTATTTTTTCTAAAGAACAGTGATTTGTACACTACTAAGAACACTTTGAATAACTGATATATTTGTTTCATGATCTCAGAAACACCAGTGAAAGGCTTCCTGGACGGCAGACTAATCAAAGAGCTGAAATACATGTAAGTAGTAAACATCATGAAATGCTTTCACTTGGAACAGAACGGCGAACTTATGGCTATTCACAAACCAGTTAGAGAGCCATGAGGGAAGTGTACAGGATGTTAGAGTTATGCCCTGAAAGAGATGCCTGTCTTCAAGTTTTATTGATCCTTACTGGATTTGAAGAAATAGTAACTMATCTTGCGAGCTTTCCAAATGTCATCAGGCCAATCATAAATATTTGCCTTGCATCAGGGAAGCCTGGTTCTCAAATCTCTATAGTGCCTCACCTTTATCATCCCAGCTCTGGGTACTGGTGCTACCCTGCACTGAGTGTTTGGAGGTAATATGGAATGGGGAACTGGTATGCTTTATTAAATAAATTTTGGGGCAGAGCAGGGGTTTCATTCACTTGGGGACAAGCAAAGTGATGGAGGTGTGCCTGGGTCCAGACTTATCACTGGAGAGCTTCTTAGCTCTCCATACAGACCTAACTTTCCCTAGCTTTTCTTAAAACACTTCTTGGCAACAAAAAAGAAAATCCTTTTAGGTATGGCCAGATGAACCCTTGCTCCCCAGAGCTTAAGTGGCTAAAACCTTCTGTGCAGTTGCTAGACCCTTGCATAGTTAAACTGTTGGGCAGAGAGCTGCTCTTGCATTCCAGAATTGAAAATTAGGACTTTCTTCCTTTGCTGATGAAATTTGAGTGGCTTCATTTTGGCTTGGGCATGCAAATAACCGCTTGATTTGGGGAACCTCTGCTCTAAAGCTTGCAGGTACTCACTGATGGAGAAACTACAGTAGCGTTCTATGTTATTCTTATATATTAACATAAGGTGTTTGTTGGTATTTTAACTGTATCTGTTTAAAAACCTGYTCTGAACTGTGATTCTATTGAAATATTCTTAAGGCAGCCTGCAAAGCAATAGAGCAAGCAAAGAGTCAAAACATCAAAAAACTAATTATCTACACGGATAGCAAGTTTACTATTAATGGTAAGTTGCTGATTTTATTTTTCCTGATTTTTTTTTTTTCTTTTTGATGGCACAACATGCACAACTTCTCAGCACATTCTGTGACCCTTATGTAGTGAACAGGAGTGAGGCATATAAGGAAGAGAATGCAAAACTTACTTCTGTGCCCGTGACTGGGGAAAAACTTCCAAAATATTGCTACAGTTACTTTGCTGTATGAAGTAATTACAGAAATACTTTAGTTGCCTCCACTGTTATTTTGTGTAACATTCTCAGCTTGTGTCAATGTAACGAATGGTACCTGCAAAAATGTTGTTCTGTGCTTTGTTAAAGATGACTAGGAGAGTACTCAGAAATTGCCATATTTGTCTTAATATGAAAGTCTCGAGTCTTTTTACCATTTTACACCTAGAATGTGTATCCAAGCTTTCAGGCTATGTGGAAGTGGCACCTTAAACACTATGTATGTTTAAGGCTTAACCTGCATCCAAAGATATGGAAAACTTTTATTTTCCAAAAATGTCTTTCATCTAGATAGTAAGACTTAATGTCTGAATAAAACTGCTTCTCCCTTCAAGATGTAAATATTGCTTCTCCTTTTCCCCTGCAGAATGAGATTTAATTTCTGTGATACTTCTAAACAGCATAAATATTTCTCTCTGTATTTCACACTTGGACAAAGGATATTTCTATGTTACTTGCTTATATAGGTCATTTTGGAGCATTTGAGATTGCTATTAAATGAAAACTTCGTGGAACTCTTGATCTAAAACTAAAATTTGCTTTTTCCCACTTCAATTGTGGAATGTGAGTGTCTTAATCTTAGAATTAAGATCCTACACTTACAAATGCTAACATTGAGTGTTTTGATGATTGAATGTAATCGTGAATATTGCTAAAAAAAGCCTGAATGACTTAAAAATATGTGCATCTTTTATTTTTCTCCAAATAAAAATCTATTCTGCTCTTTTAAAAACTCTCTGATTTGTGAAAATAGAGSAGCAGTGGATGTCTCTCTGCCTCTTTCATATTAAAAATCTTGATCTGCAGAAGTAGACATATAACTTTTTCCTGAAATGTCCTGTTGAATATGCAGAATCCATAGGACATCTTCTCTTACTATATGTGTGCTTGTGTCTCTTTGGCCTCTTAAAAGTAGAGCTTTTCAACTCTGTTTTCAGTTATGATGCCATTAAGCARACCATTCATTTCAGTTCAGTGATATTTATGTGATTACTTTGTGCAGTGCCTACCTAATCTTAATCTTTAAAAAATAAGTGTCTGTTCTGGAAAATATTGCCAGATAATTAATGATGGAAAAAATATGATCCTGAAGTAGTGAACCAGACAAAATCCTCTATTTCTTGTGTTTGTCTGCGATTTTGTACACGTTTATTGTCTTCATAGGGGAAGATTGTTCTGCAAGGTTGTTCAAGCTGGCCTGATCTTACTGGCTTCTTCCGTGGTGTCATTTATGGTAAAACTCCCTTTGCGCAGGTATCACAAGTTGGGTTGACAACTGGAAAACAAATGGCTGGAGAACAAGCTCAGGAGCAAGTGTGATAAATAAAGAAGACTTTCAAAGACTTGATAGTCTGTCAAAAGACATTGAGATCCAGTGGGTAAGCACCTCCCTTATTCTTAATGACTCCTTAAACTCTCTTCTTTGTTATGGCCATAGTTATAAGATTTTGGAATTCTGTAGAGCATAATGTTGTTGTATGTCCTTAGATATGAAGTTCTCTGTTTTGTGCAAAGCAATTAAGTTAAATATAAGCAAGTCTCTTGCAACCACTATTGCCTTATTAAAAGCAATGGTTTGTATTTGTTTGCTTTCCTTTGTTACTTCTTGAAAATTGCATGTAGTAATTATTTTTAGTTTGTTTGAACTGTTAATAGGAGAAATTACTATTCCTGAAAATCTCAATTTTAAACATACCATCAGAGTTGTGGCTCAGTCTGGATTTGCCTTTCAGCATTCTTTATATGTTGGTTCTTTAGTGCAACTTGATCAAATTAATTCTTCAAACTGGAGATAACTGGAGAGTATAATGCCAMATAAGCTAACTCCAGTTTCCTGTATTGTAATTTTGCTTCCCCCTTACTCTCTCCTTCTCTCTCCCCTAAGTATTGGGTTATAGCGTATAACGTGGGTGGACTTTCTTTATTTAAAAAAAAAAGTTTGGAGATGCTGTAGCAATGTCCTTGATGTGAGGTGTATTTTTTCCATCTTACATCTTAGCATCTCTAAGCTGTAGTCTCAAAAATTATTGTTTATAAACCATAGAATCTTAAGCAGCTGTTGGTCTTAGTGTCCCAGAGATGTCTGCCTCTTGGGGCATGAAAGGCAGAGGGTTTTTCTCTCGCCCCTCTCCAAGTGGGAATCTCCCTCTGAGCCAGAGGGTCTGAGTTTCACTGCTCTTCTCTTACAGACTGGGCTAGGTGGTTCCTCACCCAGTTCACACTCCTCGTTATGTTATTCTCAATTTGACCAGACTGTTTTGTTAGTTACAGAAAGATTATAAGTGTTACTGGGAAGGGCACCTAAGGAGTGAGTGGGAGGAGATGGCTGCTCCTAGAAGCACTTACCCACTACATCAGGAAGTGGATTTTTTTTTTCTGTTTGTCTTGATTTCTTGTATGTATAACACTCCTAGACTCTTGTTTTAACAGATGCATATTCCTGGTCATGCTGGTTTCCGAGGAAATGAAGAAGCTGATAGACTAGCAAGAGAAGGGGCGGATAAACAAAAATTGTGAYGTATCAGGACTAGAGACTGTTGCGGTCAGAGGAAAGGACTAACATCGTGATGACAGTTTGACCTGTTGTAATTGTTTCAGTGTTGAACTTCGAACTGTGTTTCTACATGGCCAGAGACTTTAAACATACACCAACTTAAAAGGAAAAACATGCATTTTCTTTCTATAGAGTTTATTTTACAATCAAGTCAATATTTAGTTAACGGTATGCAGAGTTTTGCTTTTTCCCCCATCTTACTGAAGCGCTGCTGTCAGTGTGTTTTTAGCTGTCTGATATAGACTTGAAKTCGCTATACATGAGACCTCTGAGATAATATTAAAATGTTATTCTGACTTGTGTTCTGTATTTACCTTTTTGTGAAATAAATTAATTTTTTTGTACTGAGGTATCATTAATAGCGCAAAAAGAAGTGTGGATGGGGGAGGGAGTGACCCAATAACTGTTAATGTGTTTTGGCCCTGTGGTAGTGGTTATAGCATCTTTAGAAGTAGATTTCTGATTTTTACATAAGGTTCACAGTATTATCAGTTCTAGCATCTGTATGTGTTATGATCATGCTGCAAACTAGCATGAACAAACTAAAAAGCCTGGTCACAAACTAGAACAAACCTTTTATTTACTACTCTTCCTGAGGCTGCTTACATTTCCAAGCTCTTTCTTGCTTCGTCTTTCCAATAACATGTTTTTTTCCTGTACCCTGGTTTCCTGTACCCTAGCCATACTGAATTACCCTTCCTTGTTGTCCCACTGTCTGTATTTTATCTGAAATGGAACCAGGAGACGATCACCTTCTGCAGATCTGATGTCTAGTGTTGGTGCAATTTTTCCTGCATATAATGGGATTAACGGAATGGGTGCTGTGTGCTTGAAGTACAGACAGCTTGAACTACTGACAGCTTTGTTTTTATACACATATAATCAGTCATGTTAACAAGTCTGATAAGTTACCTTTGTCTACTTTTTTTTGGTAAGGCATTTAGTACCACTTTTTAGTGGTATTAAAGCTAGAAGTCCTATTGTTAATAGGAGAGCTGAAGCTTGAGTTGTTACTAGTTCTCTGTCTTTGCGTTCCTCTTGCTTTCTTACTTGAGCTGGAGTATGTGCTCTGCTCTGTGTTCAGAGCCATGTGAAGTGATCGAGCAAAYGGGGTAGCTGCTAGTTAATAGGTGTGTTTTTGTCTTCTCCCTTACAAAACTGCACTGTAAAACCTAMCTAGGAATGAGGTTGCGTGGTGGCTATATTTTGTTGCTCTTTTGTCTACTTTATCTTTTAAGATCCCTCATTTGTAGGAGAATATCCTGTCTTCTCTCATCAAATATCTAGCACAGCCTGGARGTGTGATAAGCAGCATAATGCGAAGATGGCCTCTGTGTGGCTTGTGTTCAGGCAAGCAGGAGCTTTGAAAAGTGTGGAAGATAATGAGGGATAATCATAATGGCAGTCAAGGAACTCAACTGCCGGCACAACTCCTGAGTGTGGAAAGTGGGAATCTCCCATAGGAAACAGTCCTGTTTTTGATACATTCACCGTCTTCATCCTGGATATTTGTTGTAGAAGAAAGGCTAGGAGAGAATTTTAGAAGTGGGAGTGGTTAAAGGAKGGRAAGTGCCTGGTGTTCCTCAACGGGACTGAACTGGGAATGAAAACCCTGGCAGCTGTTCCCATTTTCCAGACAGCGTCTGGCTGCGTTTAGGCATGGTGAACTACGCCAATGCTAAACTCCCTTGCATGTAATGCTCTGGGAGGCACAGCTTTATCCAGGGATGATAACCACTGCTACCTGCACGCTGAAGACTATGCATTAACATAATCTGGTAACATTCCTAAGAATCCATGGAAGAGGGAGGACCAGATTTTTTTTTTTCCTCCCTCTTGCCCTTAGACCGTAGACCTAAGCTGGGAGCCGGCGGAGCGCGGCCCGCGGGGCAGAGCTGGTGCACAGCCCCGCCGCAGGGTGAAGGACGAGGGCCGGGCGGGCCGGCCCCGGCGCTCGCCGCTCTCCGCGGCCCGGGCCGCTCTCCGCCCCCGCGCGCGCCATGGGGCGGGCGCCCGCTCGGGCCGCCCCGCGCCGCTGCTGCCGCCGCCGCCATGGTGGAGGCCTGGTACATGGACGAGTGCGGCGGCGACCAGCGCTCGCCCCACCGCCTGCGCCCCAACCGCGCCGTGGGCCTGGAGCAGCTGCGCCGCCTCGGCGTGCGATACCGCCAGGTACCGCCGGGTACCGCCGGGTACCGCCGGGGCCGCCGCGCGGGGGGAGGCCCGCGGGACCGCACCGGCCTCGGGCGCGGAGCAGCCGGGCGAGGGCTCTGGGCAGGCAGGGAGAGGCCCCGTGCGGGACAGGCAGCCCTGGCACCCTGCCGCTCCGCCGTGTCACCAGCGGAGTGTGGCACCCCGAGGACGGAACAAATATGAACTTGTATCCAAAACGGCTTAACAAACTTCTGCAATAACCATCGGAGACCCCAGCGTCCGTGGTCACCTCTTAATGCAACCTCGTTTATGGCTGTCCTGCCGCTGCTATTCCCATCCGCCTCCCCCTGAATAAATGTGTGTTCTTGGAAGCAAGTGGAAAARCACTTGTGGAAGTGACCGGAACAATCGCTACATCCCGACCTTGGAAAACCGGGATGCAGCAGGAAGGGCTTCCACATGATTCCGTATGAGGAGCAGAGGATACAGTTAAATCTGAGGAATCTCTTGAAGGATAGAGTGGGAGCAGTGCATGAGGAGCAGATCAGTCCTCCTCAGCAGTGGGTGCTCCTGAGACGCCCATGCTGACTTGGAAGGCCCAGGTTTTGCCACGCTTGATACTTCTCTTTACGCTACGTGATGACCAGAGAGCAGCTCTGCAGGGCTTGTGTCCAGCACGTCCTCTGGGGCACGCCTGGGCTATGTATGCACTAACGCATAACCCCCTTTCTCTTGGAAGCTAGTGGTAACAGGCCTGTGTACCCCCAGGGAGCTACGTTAACTCTCCCTTTGGGTCATTTGCCTCTCCTTTGACACATGGGACAACTTGGGCTTTTCCACATTAGTGTCTTGGATTGTCATAAACACTGAATGCATTTTTTTATGCCTGTTTTTTTWAGCTGGATGCTGACAACTATGAGACGGATCCATGTCTGAAAGAGATTCGGGAAGCAGAAAATTATTCTTGGATGGATATAATAACTATAGAAAAAGACAAGCTTCCAAATTACGAAGAAAAGGTACGCAAGTCACTGCTTTGGGGTGAGGATATGAGCTCTGAAGTCAAGCACTGGAGTGGGCAGCCAGCTTCCCACCTGTACATGTATACCCTGCTCCTCGGGGATGAGATTYTTTTCCATGTTAAAATATATCCTGTGCTGATGCCCTTATCTTTCAAAAACAGCTTCGTTATTATTTTTAAAATAGGGGAGCATAGGCCTTTGCTTTTATAGACTGCCCTCAGAGGTTTTTAGGATAGCTTCCATACCCATGGGTCATGTTGAAGTTAGGTTGCCACGAGGACCCCGCAGATCCTGACCTGTCTGAGAGTCTCACATGGGCGAAGGTCTGGTGCTGTCAGCTGTGGGCTCCGAAGGCTGAAAAATCCATAAACCAAAGAGCACCTTAGAGCCTGACTGCCTGAAAAATGCATCTTTCCAAATAATATATATTTACATCATGGATGTAAATTTACATACAGGGAATACATTCCCACACTCCTTTAGCAATTTCCTTTTTTTTTTTTTTTTTCCCCTCTTCCAATCTTGTTGTATCTCATTCCGGTTTAACTTTTTGCTAAGGTTCCTTGAATGGGCTCCRCCTGATAGGAAAACAGGCCTCCTTTGGCAGGGCATATGGACTGATGTTCATTTTGCCATGCAGAGTCAGGCTTCAGGGATGSCTGCACTGGTGGCTGAAGAGCACCCCAACCTAGGCAGCCCTGTTCTATGTGGACTTACAAGCTCAGATCTCTGCTCCTTGTACCATGGTTACATGGTTACAAGTGTCCTGAGACTGGGTCTGGTCTTGGGTCTGACCAGATTGGCCTCTTTAACTCCATTAACATCACTTAGTTAAATGACTGTGTGGTTACTGTTAAGAAGGCTCTGGTTTTGTCTGCTTTGCCAAATGTTTCCATGAGATTTCTTTGCAGCTTTTTTGCCTTCAGCAATTTTAAGAGACATTTACTATCCGTAGATAAAAACATTTTATGAAGAACATTTGCACTTAGATGATGAAATCCGCTACATCTTGGATGGATCTGGCTATTTTGATGTTCGAGACAAGGATGACAAGTGGATCCGGATCTTCATGGAAAAAGGAGACATGATAACACTCCCTGCTGGCATATATCACCGATTTACACTGGATGAGAATGTAGGTTATCATGAATTACAGTAAGTTTTGATGACCAATATATGTGAATACATTCCATGTTAGTTCCTGCATGCCATGAGACTTGCAGCTTATTCGCAAGCTGTATTAAATATGAAAAAGGAGTTTGCAGAGCACTGAATAATGCATGGCATCGGAACGTTTCCTCTCTAGGCTGCCCATCGCGCTTGGGCTCAGCAGCTGCAGCTGCAGGTGGCAGCCACAGGGTGTCCCTGGGCTGCGGCCCCCCTCGCACGTTACCTCTGCTTCTMCTTGTGCTGTGGAGATGGGTGCCCCCGTGCTGCCCGCTGGGTTGTGTCTTGTGGGGATAAGCAGGGCCCATGGGCAGCAGYGGCCTTTCTCATGAGCACTGCTGGCCCTCAGGACGAGGACTGACTTGAGAACTGCTGTTGCAGCTGGGAGGTGCTGGGCTGCATGTTGGTGGGCAGGAAGCGACCTGTCGTGGGAGGGTGTTTGTGGCTGTGGGCTTGTGAGGTCGCGCACGTGGCCCGGGCGTCCATGTGCTCGGCCTCAGCCGTGGCAAGCGGGGAGGTTGCCCCGTGTCTCTGGGGGCAGCAGGACCCCTTAGGGCAGCGCRCTGTGCGTGGTGAGGGGCTGCATCAGCTGCCTGCGTGGCTGCCCCTGTGTGTGGAGGAAAGAGCCCCATCCCTTGGTACCTGCCATTGGAGATTCGCAGCCAATCAGCTAYGGTTGCTGTCTTTAAGGCTTTTTCTTTATGTGGACAAAATATAAGGGGATACGGGTTGAGAGCTGGGTAATGATATGAATTATGACCCTMGAAAGATACCTTAAATGTCCTTTTAAGGGACTTTGTACTTGAATTCAGAAATCTTCAAGTTCCCACTTAAGTTACTTCCTGCACCTTCAGTTACTTTATTTAGGTGCCTGACTTYATTCTTCACATTGCAAAGTATTTGGTGCAAGATAAGTGCTCAGTTGTGTCTGCAAAACAGGTAGGACCTAAATTTGCAGCTAACAGAAGAGAAGAGACCTCCCCACAACTCGGTAGTTCGAAGACTTCTCCAGGATGTAAAATTCGCTTCTCTGCTTCCACAGCTGGGCACTTTCTGGCCTGATGAGCTGGCAGGAGGGGCTCCTGCTGCTTCCTTCTGAGCTCTGAAGGCCTTTCCCTGCCCGCAGCATTATTTGGTGGTTGGTTTATGCATTTCCTACTCAGCGTTTATGGCTCCCAYTCTGGGGCTTCAAGCACTGCGTAGTGACCTTGGGTGCTGTAAATGTCACTGTATAGCTAAGCAGTGAGGAATTAGATTCCACGTTGCTCAGAGCTGTGGATATAGTGCAAAATGATTTGCCCAAGGCAGTTTTTTCGCTTCCTTTGGAAGAGGAGCGCTCTCCTTTTCCAGCCGGGATGCGCTGTGGTTGGGGACGCAGCACAGCCTGGAGCAGCTCCCCGTGCAGGAGGTGGGAGCTGGAAAGCAGCAGAGAGGTCCAGTTCCCCAGAGCCTGTGGAGCTGTCGGTCTGTCTTGAAATGTTCTCGAAAACTGCTGCAGAAGAGCAGATGAAACTCTTAACATCAGAGCAGAGATCCGTCAGGAGGGAGCTCTCACATCACTTGTGACCTCTTGTTCTTTGACAGAATTACGTGAAGGCCATGAGGCTGTTTGTTGGAGAGCCCGTCTGGACAGCATACAACCGGCCAGCCGACCATTTCCCTGCTCGGAAGCAATATATGCAGTTTTTGGCTGAAGCAGCACAGTAGCAGTCTCTGAAACCTCCTAGGTGCAACGGCCTGAAGCTCTCTGTGTCTGGATAAATGGAAGTGGTGTTTTGTCACTGTTTATACTGGCATATACTGAACTGTAGAAATGCAGAATCATAGAAGAATTTAGATTGAAAAGTCCCACGGAGATCATCTAGTCCAATCAACCGCTCGGTGTAGGGGCAGCTTCAAAGGCTGGTCAGGTTCCTCAAGGTCTTGTCTAGGTGAGTTCTGAAACTCTCTGGTCRTGGACATTGCACAGTTTCTGTGGGCACCCGTTCTGGTGCTTACCCACTGTCATGGGCAGRGATTTTTGTCTTTATGCCCAATGTGACCTCCCTTGTTGCGACCCGTGGTTGCCGCCTCTTTCACTGAATGCCTTAGAAGAGGCTCTGTGCCCTCTATGATCCTGTTCCCGAGTGGGAGGCTTCACTTAGGCCCCTTCATGCCTGTCTCCTCTGCAGGCCAGACAAATGCTTACCTGAACTATCTCCAATGAAGATATTATTGGCCCTAGTTTTGATCCCTGAGAAACACTGCTCATAACCAGACTAGAGCTAGACTAGAACCACAGACTCATGAGCAGCTTGATGGCCTAGCAGTGTTTCACCCCCTTGCCATGTGTCTCCTGCACGTGGTCTGGCTRCACGGCTGCTCTGGGGCTCCCTAAGCCTCCCTGCAGACAAGGTGCAAGCGAGGCCGACCAGCCTGCGGCCCCTGYGTCCTGCCTGTCCTGATGATCAATGGAACATTCGCCTTTTCCCAGCACTGAGATTTCTCCTCAGCGCTGTGACGCTTCAAACGTGATAGCGACCTTGCAGTTACATTAGTCGGTTGTGTTTACTCTTGCTCAAGAATCCGTTTTCTATCCCTTTTTTTTTTTTGATATTTTTGGCAGGTAGAATTGGGAGRGATGGGCCACATTAATATTCATTCTGCTCTGGATCCATGCTAATGAAGTATGCAAGATTCTGGTTTTAATTAAAGAAAATAAACCCTCCTGCATTTTTGTCTAAAAACGTTCACGGGATAAATTTGCATAATCAGCATTTTAGGGTGCAGCTTCCCTAATTCTGCCCTGATCTGCAGAACTGGTGCTCTTGCAGTAAAATGTAGAAATTTGCTGTTTTGAATTATTAATAAAATCACTTCAGCGTGTGTGTGTGTGTGTGTGTGTTGTTTTTCCCGTGTCCTGCCATTCCGGCCCTGTTCAACAGCAGCACGGCTGTAGCTGTGAACCAGTTTCGTTCCTTTTGCGGGTCCTCGTTTGCTGTGTGACGCTGGACAAGGCATTTCCCGGGCCTCAGCTACACGGTGGGTGCCGCCTGCCCGTGTGGCAGGTCGGGCTGCAGGCGGTAACAGCAGCTCCTGCTCTGCAGCCCGGGGAGGAGGCCGCGTTTGCACGGCTCTGCGGCGCTCCCCACGCAGAGGAGTGTCCTTCACACTGGGCCTCCCCCCCGCTATGAACTGCTGGGGTTTTTCAAAGACAAGGTACAGCAGTAAGGGAGAGCTACTGCCTGTGCGAGACTTACTGCTCTGGCTTACATGTCCCCAAAGTTGTACTGCAGAATGGCAAGTAAAATGACTGYCCTGCCCTAGTGCTGGTATCAGTCCCTGCTATCCAGCCTCATTCATCTCCCTGCTTTATTTCCTTTCTAACAGCAGTTGATGGGGGTCATCCCATCCTCTCAGGGGCCTTTCTGCCTTGATTTGCTCCATCCTGCTCCCTCTGCACCAAACAGMAGTGGAAGTAGCGGAGCGGGATCTGAAGAGCCTCGTTTATGGCCCATCTAGCCCGTGGCAGACCGGGGGAGCTGCTAGCAGGACAGGGCAGGTAATGAAGGCTGCTCCGGAGACAGTTASGGCATGGAGGTAAAGAAGACGAGGCGATGAAGAGCGAAGGAGCAGCCCGCAGCAACCCTTTCCACAGCGTGTCCTCGGGGCGCGCACGGAGCCGCCCTGCCCTGCTGTGCCAGGTGCAATACGTGCTCCTGGCACCGCGCCCATGGCCGCGCTGTCCAGAACGACACACGGCAGCCGCGCTGCAAGCCGCCCGGGGCTCCCGCAGCACGCGGCGCTGCTGCTGCTGCTGCTGCTGCTGCTGCGGGGAGGCGGCGCCCGGGAGGGGCTCTCCCTGCCAGCCCCGCCAGGCACCGGCCCTCTGCGCCCACCCGGCCTCCGCGGCAGGCTGGAGGCTCTGCTCCCAGCAGGAGCTTTCGTTGGCCGACGACTCGGCCATTTCACAGCCAGGGAACAGAACCAATACCCACCACATCAGGCAACCGGTTTGTGGGGTGCAAGCGCCCCTAAGTGACATCTGGGCTCCCGAGAGGRAAGTGAGCATGGAAAGGGTCATGTCACCCTCAGCCACACAGACACCTCTGTCCCCGGCTGCCCTAGGCAGGGGAGTGTAGACATGGGCCTCCTTTACATGTCTGGGGCATCTCCTTTGCTCGGTGACTTTGGGAATTTCTGGAATGTTGAACAGCCCCACACACCCTGCTCATCGAGCCCAGCCCTCTCCAGTGCCTGTCTCTCAAGCAATCACAGAACAAATCCCAGACTGGTTGAGGTTGGAAGGGACCTCTRGAGATCATCTAGTCCAACCCCGCTGCTCCAACAGGGACCCCTAGAGCACGTGGCACAGGGTGGCATCCAGGTGGGTTTGGATGATCTCCRGAGAAGGAGACTCCACAGCCTCCCTGGGCAGCCTGTTCCAGGGCTCTGTCACCCTCACAGGAAAGAAGTTCTTCCTCRCATGGACATGGAAATTCCTGTGTTTCAACTTGCACCCATTACCCCTTGTCCTGTCACTGGCCACTACCGATAAGAGTTTGGCCCCCTCCTCCCTCCATCCTCCCCTCGGGTACTTGTTCACATTGATCAGAGCCCCTCTCAGCCTTCTCTTCACTCACCCTTTCAAGCTGCCCCGCTGAGCTGGAGCAGCAGGTGGGGAGCTGCTCTCTGCTCTCCCTGCCCTTGCGGCTGCAGCTTGGTTTGCGCTGGGCGCTGCCAGACCTGCTGAACGCTCCACTGAAGCGGGTTCCTGCGCGGTGAAATACCTCATCAGGAGCACGCGCTTTCCTCCTCATGTTTCATTGATGTAGAAATCAAGGGGCAAAGGGAGGGCAGCAGCATCCTTGGAGCTCGTACTGCAGGTGTGAGCCTACGGATAGCCTTGCTCTAGGAACTTGGGAGTTTCCCTGCCCGTGCTCACCCCAGCAGCAGTCCAGGCTGCTGTCTTAGCAGGCAGGCAGAGGGGCTGCTGCATTTCTGCCCGTAAGGAATAAATTCAAACCTTTATTGGATACCTGGTCTCATCTATAGTCTAGATGGAGTGCAAGTYTGAGAGGGAAGGCAAGTTTATTACCATGACTAAATGTGATGGGAGATCTGTCTGCATAAGGTGTCTGCACGTGCCTTCTGGGGAGCGTTTAACAGCCCCAGTCCACAAAGTGAGGCCCYGTGAAAACGTCAATGACCGGCTGGTTGGAGGACACCAGCGTCACCTAAAATCAGGAGACAGGTACTAGAAATGGCAGGTTGGGGCCTGACTCCTCCTGAGGATCTGGGTGGTGCAGAACCCAGCGCCGCCCCCGTTTACACCAGGAACCCTCGTCAAGTGCAGCTGGACTCGCTGAATTTAACAGCAATGCCTGGCATAATGAACGCCTCTAGGGCGAAATGTGTCCTTAGCTTTAATGCTTTAACACCATACATTGCATTTAGATGTATAACTGGCAGAATATAGGAAACGCAAGCACTTAACTTGTATATATGTTAAATCTAAACCATAAAATGCCCAAGTGACATTGCTGCTATTTCTTGCGTTGTATAAACAGTTAACAATTTGCATAAATCCAGCAGTGATAATATGCCTTTGCATTTAAATTTTAATTATTCTGCGAGTCTACCAGGATGTCACTTGCTTAATGGCTCAGCGAGCTTAGAGGTCACCCAGTGCAAGTCTCCCCTACTGGAGTTTTCATGAGTAAAAGCTTCTACTAATAAGAACGCAGCAAACACACTGCAATGAGACCTATGCAGTAATACCTATGAATTAGACTTTACAAAATCTTGCAGAACAGGGGATTATGTTTTTGGGATTTTTTTAAATGGTTTCTTGACTCTGACTAGGATCATAAATTTGTGCTCTTTGTTGACTTGAACAGAGGCTGTCATTTACATGCGAAGCGAATATACGGCAGAATGTAAGAGGCACTTTCCTTCTAGACTGTGTAGTGCTTTCAGCATGCTGGATGATGGCAAATGATGTGATTTTTCCTTAGGACTGGGAAAGACAAATCAGCCTTCCTAAAGGTGTGGACTACAGTAGCAGAGGTGAACATACCAGGTAACAATCTAACACATCTGACCTTARGGGAACTGCATGGGAATCTCTGTTTTGTTGTATTAATTTACACATCATTCATTGTAAAATGCTCTCAGGGTTTTCCAGCACAGTGGTAGTGGTTACATACCAGGACTTCTCCCTATCCTTAAGAAATCCCACACACAGGAAAGGTGAGCTGTTTTGGAGACAATGGAACGCTAAATTGGCCATTCTGGATCAAATCAAAACTAAAAACTACCCTGATTTCAAATGAGTTATGACAACTACAAGAAACTGAGAATTTGTCCTATTACTGTTACACCTAATCTCAAATTACAGCAATATTAAAATAACTATAAAAGTTCATAAATGGTAAAATAAATTACTAAAAGTAACTAMTTCTATTTCACGGTACTTAAATAGCCATTAAAGACACGCATGAGCTGTTGAAACCACTTGAAGTAGGTGGTGCAGAATCTTTCCCTTTTTAGAGCTCAGCAGTGGCATCTGAGGACAAGTCTGCTCCTAGGTTTGCTTTTCTTGCACAAGCTTAATTAATTCAGATTCAGCTACGGCATCTGGAGGTCAAGCCACAGAAATACCATTTTTTCTTGTTGATGGGTACATAGGTATCCACTGTTTCAGTGTATCATATGTAAAACATACATGTTCTATAGGAATGGAACAAATTCAGCCTCTGCATAAGGGAAGCTATAGGCTTAAGTCTTCCAGAGCGAGCAGCAATTTTTAGGCCCCCTCAATTCTTGGCACGTTCAGCTTCCTCCCTGCCCTGGCTGGCAGCGCTCCCTTCTCCGGCGAGCAACATGCCACRAGGGAGGAGCAACGTCTGCGATGCTGCAACAGGCACGAGGAAGGTGGCTGTGCTCGAGGAAACAAAATGTGCACGTACCTGTGCAGGAACGYGAGGGGTCTGCCACCAAGGTGGGAAACAATCCTTGGTCCGGTGACACCAGCCTGGCTAGAGGGTGGGAAAGAGGAAAATAGTAATAAAGAAAGGATTAGTACAGGAATAGAGAAATCCTCTGGTTTATCCTCTGCCTTAGAGAACCCAAATGTTTTAATCCGGAAGATTTAGTGGCATCACAGCACCAAGAAAGAGCTGGGATTCTCTTAGTTCCATTCAGATGATGGAGCCCTCACAGTATGGTGGCTATTTTCACTTGAGAGCATAAGATGTTAAATACTAGATTAATTCTTGCTGCTTTCTCCCTTTAATAGCTGAATACACAAAGGCACTAAATATTTTGATGAGGGTAAATGAGTACACAGGAMCAGCAGCTGAAGAGGTGGGCTCAGAGCTTCACTGCTGTAACACACAGGCTGATAGCCCGTCAATATCTTCTAGCTATCTGATGAAATTAGCTCATATCTTTTACTCACAAATTACTGAGAGATTATGGCAATCATCAAGACAAAGTCGGTCAAATGCAATTTAAAATGAATGAGAAAAACTGCCTGTTTGTGTATCCTGTAAAGAGGCAGAACCATAAGCAGACACAGACTTGCAGGGATGAGGCTGGCTATGGGTCAGCACAAAATCTATRTATTGGTGGTCAGGACTGGTGGCCAGAGACAACACAGCTTCTGTAGCAACAGAAGAACCAACTATTCAGAATTGAAGAGATTTTATTTCACATTTACACACTAGCAAGAGTATATACAATTTTAAAAACAAACTTTGCTGGAAAAAAAAAACAGTTGGAAATGATCTATCCTAGCTTGAGACACTGAGTGTTAAAGCTGTCACCCTCTTTGAGGGCCACAGCCTCCAGCAGGGCCTGCTTCTTCTGCATGCTGCGGGACGACTCCAGCTCATACATGGTTGTCAGGTTGAAGAGCACACTCTCGTGCAGGTAGTGCTTGGGGTCCTGCTGAACCATTCCTTCCAGCTGCCGGAGGGAGTCCTTCAGCTTCCCCAGATAAAGAAGACAAACGGCGGCGTTGTTATTAGCCTAGGGAAAAATATATTGTAAATAAAGAACTGCAACTGTATAACAATATATACGTATTTAGAACCGTTGACAGGAAAAARAAGGATATATCTGGAGTAAGAGCAAATTTACTGTGTGCACCAAATTACCTTTTTGTGTGTGTGTATGTGTGTGTGCACAAGTAACTGAAATATCCTATCAATCTTATATCCCAATCCTTTCTTTTTTGCTAATTTCAAGACCTGTCTGGTGCCAAAAGGACTTTTAACAGCTGAAACTCTAAGAGAATCTAAATCATAATACAAATAGCAGAGAACGTTACTTAGTTAATTTTAAGTCAATTGAGAAATACACCAAATGTACAAATGACAAAGCAACAGAAGTAAAAAGCTCTTCTTTGATCTCGTCTTGTGATGTGATCCAAGGCCCTGATGCACAACATGTGAAAAATACAGAGAGTATCCCTTCAATGCCACAAAAATTCTAACCCCCATCTACACTGGCAGCTGCCATTCCCTTTTCTGCCATGTATGTCTACACTAAAAACMGTAAATGCAAGAAGAAAACGTGCTTTTGCAAACATCCCATAGCAACATAATGCACCGGACTATCTACATGCATACCTAAGTATTCACTCCCTTCATATAAACTGGCTCTTCATTTCCCATCTTCTATCCTATCTTTATGTATACTAAAAACTCTCAGGCCTGCAGACATCATCCAATTTTTCCGCAAAGCTCTGGGTACTAATTAAATCCATGAATGAGGCATTACAAGAATAATTTAGGTGTTCATTATATATATATACACGTAGCAATTCAGAGATTTACCACAGCATTTGATGAGTCAATCCTTAAAATTTCTGTGAAGAAACGATGAGCTTCTGCAAAGTTATTCTGACCGAGGTGGAGAAATGCTCTAGAAAGTAAGTGACACATGAATGAATTATCTTGAAAAATCCRAGGTGATAATATATTTAAAAAGAATGGACACCATTTTTTATTTTTCCTGTCAGAGATGTGCAAATTTCTGACATTTGCTCTTCACGGTGTAATCTCCAGCCAGCAAGGAGACACTGATTTACAGACAAAAGGAGTGACACCYTGTATCATCTGACTACTGTATATTCTGTCTACCAAAGCAATCGTTTCTATTGTGTTTTGATTAATTAAAATACAGTTACTCTCCTTCTGGAATTATTTCTCTTCATGAAATGAGTTGAGCTGCATCATTTCCAGAGTATTTTGGAGCAGTATTTTCTAAATATATTAGGCCAATGTGCTCAACATTACGACCTTAGTTCCCCAGCATGCAGCTCAGTTTACTASTTTATATTCTAGCACTCTTTGAACCTTAAAGGCAGCAGCTTCTCTAGTGGATGTGACTGTAAGATAAAGGTCCAAAACAGCTTTTCCTCTCCTAAGAGTTATTTATGCAAATTTGTATTGAAAAAGCAGAGTGAAAATATGCAATGACTGGAAGAATGGTAAAATCAACTGAAGGATCACAGTTTCATCCAGGATAATGTGACTGTATCAAGTAATGCAGTTTTCCTGGGTCTACGTGCCATCCAGTCTCACTTACAACAGATGTAGTTACTGAAATGAGAACAGAATTGTCTCAACGGTATTTTAACGCTCACAATACATACTTTGCAAGATTGTATWTTAAAGTTTCATTTAGCCATTAAATTATCTACCTGTTCATTAAAACCATAATTTGGCTCTGCAGTCCATCCAGTTTGTGAGCCACTTTCTCAACATCTTGAAAATACTTTTCGGCAGTTTTTATGTCTCCAATCTAAACAGTAAAAGCAGAAGGTTACCATGATAAGAAGAGAGATACGTCCTGGTTAAAGCTTTCACAAAGAATAAGCACACGAAAACAGTGTCGTTATCCAGTACAAATGTTACTGGGTAACATCTGTTATTAAACAACATCCCAGAAAAGCCATACTAAGATCATGGAAAAGAACACCAAGGGCAGGTACAGCTTTATCCAAGTGTTTCTCAGCTGTGGAGTGTGCAGCTTTTCTCCAGAGCTTGCAAAACTGCCTGAAAAGGGGCAGAGGACAGAACTTCTTCCATTAAGACTGGGTGTTACTGTTCAGCACACTTTCCCTTGAGGAGAGGGAAAAAACATATTCCAAGCAAATCAATCTTCACTTTTTTCTCATAGGAAATGCTCTCTGGCCYGTCTGGTCATTCCTACAATTCCCCTCTGTTCTTCCCATCTTTCCTGAGCGCCCAGAAGTGGTCACAAACTCCAGCCAAGCTCCCACCAGCAGCAAGAAGGAAAGCAGCATTATTTTGTGTTTTACATCTATATATGAAGTTTGCTCTTATGTCATAGTATTTTAAGAGTMTGGTTTGTTTACCCACATGTAGTTTGCTTTCCCTGACACTAACTCCTGTCTGCAGCACGCTGCCTGGCCACTTGTTAACCATTTTGTATTTGTGTATTTTTGCCACCATTTAGTAGTATGTGGCCTTTATTGTTTGAATAGCAGCCAAGTAACCCTTTCAGTATCCCAACTTTTCAAGATTGTTTTACATTCTAATCCTGCCCTCCACAGTGTTTGTGCTTCTAGCCATGAGAATAATCAGTCTCTAAAGCAAACTTCCAGTTTGCTCTACTGGGAGCCTGTAGAATCCATATCTAACAAACAGGTTTTAAGACTAATCAAACCATATTTGGGATCATGAAGAGTTCTATTTCTTAGTAGCGTCCTGTACCTTCTAAGCAAACATGCCAGATCACAGTGATTGCCATTCCTGCCACTAAACAGAGGGGAAACTGTTAATACCTTCATACTTTTTACACTTTTTTTTTTTCATCAAAAAGACTGAAATTAGTTATTAGTTATTAAATATTAAAAATGTGAAGTAGTCTTTGTCACTTAATTTTATTTAACTAAGTTCAGAAAAGGTGAGTAGCACTTCAAATTAATAATGAAATTATTGCTTTCACCTTACTCTCAAATAATATCCACTATTAATAAGCCTCCAATAGACTCTGCACTTACTTATATTAAGTTAGTTGTTAGTCTGAACTCCCAGATTATTTTTCTGAAGTACTCCTAGATTTTATTTATTGTTTTTAACTCTGCTTTCCTGCAATCTATTGCAGAGTATGGTCAGATACCTTTTTACTTTTTAAATTTTTTAATGTTGTTATTTAAATGGCAATTTTGGATAGGTCAGTCAGCGAGCAGAGTCTATCAGCCACATGCCATAAAATACTCAAGACTAAAATGTCTCCCTGCTTCACATGAATTTCCCTGCTGTTTCCYTGCTTCATGTGAACTTCTATTTCATAACTCAGGTGATGGTGACAGGATTATGGTGCTTCTCAAGACACGACTGTGATGGGCTCTGTTGTTATTGGGGTTTTTTTGGCTTTATTTTTTGCAGTCTCCATTTTCCATTTGTACTAAGACAACAGCTAGGAGCCTCACACACGACATCTTTATGCTACTCCACATGCAACAACAAGATATGTTCTCCAAAACTGTTAAGGTCAATTAAATAAACAAACAAAAAAAAAAATCACATACAAACTCAGGTCAACATCACGGAGCTCTTTGACATCAGATGGTTCCCTAATATGTCTATTAACATCACTTTTTAAACTGAATGGACATAATTCTTTCCAAAATTAGGAGCTACTTTCCTCCCATTCTCCTGAGAGTGAAGATATTTCTACAGCAAACTGAGCCACTAATGGACCTAGTGGGATCCTAGAGAAGACACTGCTCAGCAAGACATTACCAAGTAATGTACCTAGTTTCCCTTCCCATTAAGATCARAACTACTAATAATTTGTATTCCCAATAGTATTATACAAATTTACAGTACCAATATTTAATATAGATAATTATAAGCTCCCTATTTAGGTAATAATTAATTAACGTACATGACACTTCTCAGTATTAAAASACCTTTCTGTAATGATGGAGAGTCACTTTAAATCAGAGTATTTTAAATACAAACACATTTGTATCAAATAGTGAAAACATTTTCCTGCTAAGAATTGAAGATCGGGAGCTGAATTTGAATGACACATTCTCTGACTGCAAGCAAACAATATTATTCATGACTTAATTATCTACCTAGAGTAAATTATACAATTTCAATACAATTTTATAACTTCAGTGCCACAAACTGATTGTTTATAAATACTTTCGACAATTCAAAAATTAATTTATAATATTAAAAAAAGTTTGAAACATTAGTATTAGAGAATGTGAAAGAGCTAAGAACTTGAGGTACTCAAAGTTTAAACTATCAGATATCAATTGTTTAGACACTCTTTTCTGATAAACAAGAAGTTTATCTTTCTCTTATTATACTTAGTATAAGTAAATAGCTGCATGCAAAGTTATTCTATACATGCAGTCTACTTTCTTCTTTTAAAGTGCTCTCCTCAGTGATATAATCAGGAAACTCTGATTCTTTTATATTCACTTGCCAGTGATAGAAGATGACCAAGAGCTGCAGTCCAAAGTAGTGGGAAAGTAAATTTTCAGTGAAATTCTGGCTCAATAAAATGGGATTTTACTATTAATTTTAAGAATAGAAGTTTGCCTTTTGAGTCAAGTATTAGCATGATTTTCTACGGCACTTTCTTTGTTCACTAATGTAAATGCATGTAATTTGAATACAAGTTTGCACTTCCTAGCATAATCTGATAATCTCACAGTGATTTTCTTCCTTACCACTGCCTCTATACATGCCATATAAAAATAACAGTATTTTTAGATGCAACAATCACTCAGCATAGCTGCAAACAGTAATACTACCTAGCAGATTTAGAATAAAACACATACCTGAAGGAATATCCTTCCAATTCCACTCAACAGCTGAGGCTCTTGCTGTGGATAATATTTGATGACAGAATGATAAGCTTCTACAGCAAGCACATAGTCCTAAGGGATGAAGAGCAGGTGAGCAGATATTTAAACTGCATTTATAGTGGAACTGTAGAGCACAACTAGACCTTTACTTTCTTTAAGTTTGTAGCTAAATACCAGGAGAAAGAATCTGCATTGACTCTCTTCAGCCTGGATTATATTTTCTAAGGTGAGAGTCAAAAGTCAAAAGTACATATTTGAGAAGTGCTGCAAGGTTCAAATACACGAAACACTTACATAGTTTAACTACTAAATTACTATATCAAAGAAACTTTGGGGCTTTTTTTGTACATGGTCTTAACCAGTGAAAAACACAAGGCAATGTGACAGAAGCTACAACTTCATGCACGTTTTAAGCAGACAAACTAGCACAATRACCTCAGGAAACCAGTCCTGTTCTATCCCTCCACCCAAAGCCTTGCTCCCGTCTGCCCTCATGCAAAAGCACAACGTGCAGTTAATCTGCCTGGAAAATAGATCTGGGCTATGAGTAGCTGAGGACTGGGCTGTTTTCTAACTTTATGAAGTTCTGCCAGTGGCCACTCACCCGCTCACCCGTGTACAGAACGTGGCAGGGTGCTGGCCAATGTATATAATGATTAACTTCTAACAGTTAATAATCAACACTTAGAGCTTATTCCAATTCTTGTGAGCCACACTGTGCTCATACTTCTCACTGCTAGTGCCAAGGGTTCAAAGATAACCGCTCACAGACACAAAACCAGGCTTCTCTTCTAATTCTGACCCATTTGGAATTCAGAAATCAAAGGTGAGGAAACTCATCACGTTACCACCATTTCTCACTAATCTGTGAGTCAAGGAGATTTAAAGGGCACTGTAACAGCTTTTAGGACAGGACTTTGCTGTTTACAGTGTGCTGTGTGTGTTTATTCTTAAAAGTGTGTGGAAAAAGACACAGTCTGGAGTAYCATGGTGAGCACTGTGGAAATCAGAGCAGGGACCACCCAGGCTGCATTAATCCCTGCAAGAAAAAGTGGTACTTAAAAAATACTTAGGTATCTTCTGTGACTGTCAATTTTATCCCTTTAAGAATAAGATGGGCTTGTTGGTGAAACAGTTTTCTSGGTTCATTTCCAGTTTCTGTGCTTGGTGTCTTCCCTTCTCAGGTCTACAGCAGTGCTTTACCTCCGTGTCAGGGCGCTCTGGTGCTCAGCCTGCACCATGGGGATATGCAGCATGACCGCGGTGGACTGGGCAGCTGCGGCCACCTCCTCCAAGGCACCACAGGAAAACACCCCCAGAGCCCACGTGGCTGCGCTGGCGGGGAAGGACTCTTCCCAGGTGGGGTTATATGGCTTGAACACGAATTCCCTGGAGCAGCATCTCAGCAGGACGTCCWGGGGGCCCAAGGGGCTTCATGGACCTGGCCTTGTGAGACACCCACCCTCACCCCTCTTCCATTCTCTGCTAGGTTGCCACACATGAGCACGTACACAGCAGAACTGGGAGCAGGAAAGATCCCCACCCGCTGACACGCAGACAGGGTGACGCCTGCACGCTGTGTCTGCGCTCATGGGCGCCCTGTTCCCGTGTGGTGACACAGCTCGTGCTGCCCCTGCTTGCTCTGCATCGTGCCCTGCAGTTCCTGCTGCCGAGACTACGATTAATAAATCTAAAGCCAGCCCTGGGCTTCCCCGTGGCAGATTTTAAGCCTGAAACTTTCACATTCCCCAGCTTTCCAAAGCAGCTACAGGAACAAGGCTGGGTAAGTGGCAAGGAAGCGTGGCTTGAGGCTTTTCTGCTCCAGTGTAAAATACAACACATGTTGCCAACCGCCTATGTAAAGCATTATGACAACCGCAGGGATGCTGGAAATTCAGTCTTGGCTTCAATTACTGATTTTGAAACTTGACTGTATTTTAATGGTTCACAAAGAACACCTAAATTAAACTCTCTCACTTGAGTCTGTCCAAGGGAACTGGACAAAAAATTCCCTTAGCAAAATCAACAGAACCTGCTAATTCCTTTGGAATTAACAGATTWACAGCAGCTTGTATTAGTGATGCAAGGATGAGACGCCTAAGGAAAGTTCTAAAAAAGCAAAGACATCCATGAAAAAAAAAATCTAGAAATGCAGAACACACTTTTTCTCAGACTGCATTTATAAGATATATGTAAAGTACTTAGGTATGCACTCTTTAGGGAGATAAAAATCTGCAAATAAAATGTCAAAAGTGACTTTATCTCAGATGACAAGAACTTTAAAAAGTTCTTCAGATACTTTTATGGTGAATTAGTATAATTGCAATTAGGCTGTTGAAATGAGACAATGCACATCATTAGTTACATTTAAATGAATACTCCCTCATGTTGCCACACTGAGGGTACAAGTTAGTTTCACGCTGAGTTAATCCAATAGTTTTTGTAAGCGTAAGCCTACAGTGCTACATGTTATATGGTCCTGTCTTCCCATCTCTTTCTGCCCTATGTTGCCACTTGTTCCCATGGAACTGGGAAAGCTGACTCAGCTGATAGGCCTGCACATCAATACTCTCCTGTTTCGTTTCTGTTGTATCAGGTTCCTTACCTGACTCACCRCTTGGTTAAGTCCAGAAGTGGTGCACAGAAGGAGCTAGAATACCTTTTTAAGAAAGGTTGGACAAAGAAAGGGAATGAAAAGCAAAAGGCCCAGAGAGTGAGACTGCCTTAAACTGCTACAGAACTTTATCATCAGACACCAAACTAAAATGATACAGCAGGCAGGATTCTGTACCTAGGGAAGAGAGTCTTGAGGTAAAGGAGAACTGTGATAAACTCCCTGTTCCTCTATGGGTCTTTCTGCCTGAGTCTGGGTAAACTACTTCTTYGCACCCTAGTTTACTATCTCTAAAACAATATACTCCTCCATCCATAGTTTCAGCTATGAAACTAATGAGACCATACAGCATATTTAAAGAGATTTGTCTCACCATGCAACGCAAGCTTGGGTCAGATAAGCAATGCAGAAGAGAAAAGGCATTAAATAATGCCCATTAGATCTGAGCATAGCTAAAGTAGATTAAAGTAGTTATCGGATCAGTATCTGTTCAAAGTCTTTTTTTAAAAATTTTATTTTATTTTGAAGCCAATCCTCACAAGACTATTTCTTATTGAATATTAGTGAGGTGTTTTGCCCAAAGGAAAAGGTTAACAAGTGTTTATATCAGTGTTACAGGGAATATTCTTTTACTTCAGTACATTATCCTTATTCATTTACTGAGCTCACAAGCTATTCCATTATATTAATAGCATTTGGAATGAAACAGGACCATACTGCAATATCGTAAATATTCGCTAGATGGCAATAGATGGCACTGACTCAGAGACTGAGGCCAGAATTTCATGACACGTGTGTTAATTACATGACACACCTGAAATTATTAGAGTAGATCTTTTAAAGTGCATTATACAACAGCGTATAAAGGTGTGGAACTCTATATTTGAATAAACAGTTTTGTACAGAATACTGCAGAAAAGGAAGAGAAGACAATCATAGCATTGCTGGATGTTAAAATGGTGTTAAAATTATGGAATGTATCTGTTGTCAGATCAATGTTAGAGAGAACTAGGTTTGGCTTGACTCTGGGCAGACAAAGAGCGAGAAGCAAGGACGGCAAATCCTGGCCTGTTGCTGCTGATTGATTCATGAAGTAGCTTTTAATTTAATCTAACAGTGGTTTTACAAGCCTGAAATAGGGATATTCTATTCTCCTGATTATGAGGTGGACTGTGGCAGTCTTATTTCTATTTCCTAAGCCAAGGAAGAAGCTAAGTCTTGTATAAAATGAAGCAGAATTGCTTAAAAGAGTAAGGAAACTGTAGGAAAATCAAACCATGATAACTACCTCCTTTTGCTTTTATTACYCCCTGCTCCCTGTGCTGCAGTGAGGATTTAAATTTGAAGGAAGAGATCTTGCAGTCTACATAGCTGACAAGAGATGTATTTAGATGCTCTGGATCTGTGTCACATTCAAAGCCTATGGCATTATTAATGTGCACAAACAAAGCAACATTCCTACTGCACAGTTTGAAGAAAGGGCACATAATTGCTTTTAATTACAGCATTTAGTTAAGTGTTTGAAAAACTCAATTTAAAAATGCAAATTCTGTATTGTTATTGCATGTTCTCCGAGACGATTTGGGGAGAAATAAGTACAGATATGTTCCCAAAGAACATTACTGCAAATGGTTATCTATTAAAGAAGTCATTATTATTAAGTCTAATTAATTCTTTGCTACGCAAAGCCTTCATGCACACTCAGGTAGGCTTCCCTTATCTCTGCAGCAGCAATTGCTTGGCTCCTGGAGACGCTGTATTCCCGAGGCACTTCTGCAGCTGTGCCACCCACGTACCTTCATCATGAGCAGACAGTTTGCCATGGAGTACATCACCCGGCCCAGACGTGACCTCCACAGCTGAGCAGAGGCTATGAAAGAAGACCAGCTTGTGAATTTGCACAGGTAAATCAGAGGTTCTTTCCTGCCATGAATTATTGGTGCCATGAAGGATGATTTTGCAAGATCCCCCCTGTTAACATCACTGGGGGTCGGCCAAGGATTTCCCACCACCAGGCAGGACATTCTGCTGCTTCCCGGGGAGCCTGCACGGTGCGATGGCCACCGCTTAGAGGCTGAAGGAAGCCACACGCCTTCCAGCGCCAGGACAAAAGGTGCAYGGAAGGATTCAAGTGGTAACGAGTGTCAGTTAAAAACATGCAATTTACGGGATTAAATGTGAGAAGCTAAAAAATCAAACACAGCCAAAATGTCATCTCAGAGCCAAAACATGCCAAGGGAGAGCTGCCTCAATCTGGGAGTATGCGTGCTTGCCCCTGGCTGGGAGATGTGCTGGAGAGATCTGCCAAGCCTGTCTGCTCTCCCCCTGCTCCCGCGTGCASTGCAAGCTGCAGCAGTAGAGTCTGCTCTCTCCGGCTTTGCAGGCAGACTCCTCGTGCTGCAGGGGAATGCTTCACACAGATCCTGATTTTCTCTTGTGTTGCAGATCAATGCTGCAGTTATTCCTCTAATCCTCAAAAATCAACACGAAGAATATTAATTTAGTACACTGGGAGAATAAACGTCCCTCGTCCCAGTCAATCAACTGCCAAGGTCACTGTAACGATTGGCGAAGGTGGGGGAGAAGGGGAGATCGCAGGGAGATGCGAGAGCCGAGACCACTCATTTGTATCAATAATGCAGTYGGTGATGAGAAGCATGGTGGTTTGCACTATAATTTTTCAGCACAGATAAAAGCTACGACAAATAAGAAGAAAGGCTGGTGAAATGCATGCCCCCCCCCATCCTGAAAAGAACAAGTCTTTCAAAACAATCCCCGCCAAACAAAAGCTGAAAATATTCCTCTCACAAGGGGAGGCATTTCTTTGTGCCCAAGACCAAAGCCAGCACCTTAAATCACTCAATAATGCTAGCTTCTGTTYTAGAAATTCGCTCTCGACTACCACATTCCTGCTGCTCTTAGCAGARAGGATGCTGCAAACACAGAGCCTCCATTTAGGTTTGCCTGCCCCTTTTTCTTTCTTTCTGCATGCCTGTAAAACCTGCACCTAATTAAATACCTCTCCTTTATTATCCCGCTTATCACCCTGTTTGAACGTGCTGATATTTTGGTAGCTATGTTCAATTTTTTAAGGTCTTATCAAGGTGATAATAAACAAGGCAAGGGCCCCTGCAGGGAAGCTGRGGGCTGCCTGAGCCGCCTGGGCTTCCTGCAGCCGCGGCTGGCAGCTTCTCAACAAGGACAGCGATGGCCACAGCAGATTCCTCTGCTCTGTGCTACAAACSARCCAGATGGGGACTGCCTCTGACCTGGAAACTGTGCAGCCCATGACGGAGGCTCCTAGGAGGCAGAAGGGGGTTAAATAAAACCTGCACAGCAGCAAAATGCACCCAAAACCCAAACTGAACTGCTGTGTGTCACTGAAATGCTTTCAGCCCACTTTGCAGATCTTCTCCCCCTGAACACCCCTTTTCCTTTGCTCTGCAGCATCACAGCTCCGTGCTTCAAACTGCCATTCCTTTCACTAGGAGCTCTGTGYGTTAAGAGGCTGCAGAGGTGGCATCCTGCAGAAAACGCTACCAGGCAAGTGGTGCAGTGCTAAATCTCTGCTCCTGCTGAAACGKCGGCGAGTGAGGCACTCTGTTCTGTTCCAGCCTACAGGAGATGTATACGATGAGTCGGTCGCTGTGGCACCTACTTACACCAGCAATAAGGAAATTACATACTAAGCACAATCCCCATAATGAATTAAGGCTGTCCTCAGGCACGGTTAATAAGGTTTCCTTCAGCTACATTTCACAGGCAAAAACACATTATGAGCCTCCTGTAGCTCCAAGCTCCGCACAGAGGCGACAGGGAGCAGCCCCAGCTGGCCTCCACAGACAGCAGCAGCCAACACTCCCCCAAAGCTCCACGGGCTTTTTGGCAGTCCTAAACCTGCCAGCAGCTGCACAGTAAATAGGCAGTGCTCTCTCYCAGCCTTGCAGCAGCCACATCCCCTGGTACCTGCTGGCTGCTGCTTCCCTAACCGAGCTCTCTCCGAGCGCGTGGCAGCTCCGCGGCAGCCGCCGTGAGGAGGTGCTTGGGGCTGGCAGGAGCGTGGGATGCTGCGGGCAGGGCGCTAGGACACGGCTAGGACAGAAAGTCCTCGCGCTCTGGAAGGCGAGCGGCTCTTCGTCCTAAGGAAGGGGAAAACGAGCGTGCGGATGGGGAGGTAGAAGGCAGAATGAAGGTGCAGAATGAAGGCAGAATGGGAAAGCGGGAGGATAACAAAGACAAAGGAGGCAAGGGACAAGGCAAGAGGAACAGCAGATACAAGAAGAACAGAAATGTCTCTAGTGCTGTGCATACATCCTGAATATCTGATTATGTCTCTGTTTCTTTTTTTTCTATCCCTTCTGAGGAGAACAGCAAACATATTCATTTGAAAATACTTGCAAATGCCTTTATGATATATGCAGCTCACAGAGGCACTCACTGTTTTAGGACATCCCTAGATGGTGCTTTAGCTCTAGTACAGCGACACACAAAAGCTGCTTTGCACCTGGTCCACTCGAGGAAGAGGCAGAAGAGCCCGGGCAGGTCTGCACCATTCCTGCAGAGGAGCCCTGAGCACATGGTCCCGTCCACAGCTGGGCCCAGCCTCTTCCCATTGCAGAGGCGGATCTGACTTCCCRCATCCTCTACGTGAATGTTATCTTAATTTGACAGAACTTCTTGGTTTTGTTAGCTGGGACTGAAAGGTTTTCATTTTCTTGGTATGAAATTTCTAGATTACCAGGCACCACGAGTGGATCTCATCCATCACCTCCTGTTCAATTTTTAAGCACACTCAAGTGACCTTATTAGCATAAATTCCATTAAGAAAAAAAAAGGATGCTCAGACAAGTAATTTGTTCAGATGACCTTTATGCAGTAATGTACCCCAGGCTAGGCAGGTCAAACAACTCAGATAACAGCAAGGGGAAAAAAACACAGGTGCAAATAAGACGACAAAACCACTATTTCAGATGAATACTACCTACACCTCATTTTTAAAAGAGACCTGGTTGTTTCAGGAGCATCATGCACCTTCAATGAGATAGGGACAGTCACACAACAACCACCTAGATCAGCGTGGCCCTTGTACGATGGCAATTTGACCCACAGAAATTTGGCTAGTTTCAGAGATGAGGACTGAGAGGAGGCAGTGAGTCAAGGCTTAAGATGCATCATCCACAGGGTTGCCACAGCAAGATGCTGATCTGCTTATGCTTCACTCATCCCTAAAGGAGGGCAGCTGCGTTCTTTGTTTCTTCTAACTAGGTAAGAATTTTGATTTAGTATGTCAATTTGATTAAAATAAAGGGCAAAACTGTGAAATTAATTCCAGCAAATAAACGTACAAGGCGTATCACTTCAGAGGCTGAGCAGGCTCTGAGATGACATAAATGCTGTTTTAACAACTTTGGGGCAGTCTTGTGAAAACTTCTGGTATACCTGGGCAAGCAGTAAAAATACACTGTGAAGAAAAGGTTCAAAGGATACCCACCTTGCCTGTTCTCCTGTGCAATGGTAGTCATGCTTCCATCTTCAGCTAAGCCTTGCTCCAAATTTTCTAATATCTGTAGTAATTTTTTAAAGTAGCTAATATGAGTTTAAACAGCATTTTGTATTAAATGCAAATTATCAACAACTGACAAGCTGTATGAAAAACAATTGAGGCAGGAATTTTTCATATCAATACATTTCAAAACCAYCGCTGAATACCACAGCTAGAGCGTTTGCATAAAGTAAGAAAGCCTTTGTATGGTARAAGGATGTTAGAGTTTAGGTTTATGGTACTTACAGAACATTAAATGTCAGCACACTCTAGGGACATATACATTTTGTTAGGCAAAGCATGAAATATGTTTTGCCAGAGGATGAATGTTAGCAATGCAGAACATCGGATGGATTGTTCAGAGGGAGTCATTCTCTCTAGACTCCCCCCACCTTAACCCCGCTCTGGTTTCTCCTTATGTCATTCTCTTWATGTCCTTATTGAAACACTTCTTCTAGTTCTTTTTGTTCCCTTCTCCAAGTTCAGAGTTTATTGCTTTTTTTTGCTATTTTTGCTATTTGCTATTTATTATAGATTTTAAGTAATGTAAATCACTGAATGAATGAAGCATTTGTTGCATTATTGGAAGAACGAAAATCTCTATTTACTGAAGCTCATGTCTTAAGCACTATTAAAATATGTATGCAAGGTTCCATTTAAAATGCGAGTCACTATCCTTTTTTCTCCTCCCATTAGTTTCTCCCAATTTATTCTCTGACTCCCACAGATCTCTCCATTTCTCCTGTTACAGATTTATAATTTTGGTCACAGACCACTGCTAGAGAACCCCTTCAAAATCCATTAAAGCGGCTTGCTCTTTAATCAGCTGCTATAGTTAGCCAATTAGCAAAATACGAGGCACTTCCTCATCTGGGGACTTGGTGCACTTGCCAACAGAGCTGGTAGCTTCTGTCGGTCTAAGTTTAAGATGACATTTTCTTTTCTACACCAGGAAAACATTCAAGCTGTGCTGAGTGCATTCTAAGCAGACCCTGAAAAGCTACACAAAGGGGCATCTCAAAAGGCTGGAAAGGCAAAATCAATCAAAATACCTTTTTGGTGCCTACTGTCGTCAATGAAGGCCAATTAGTACCTCCAAAAAGTGAATTCATGCTACCTATTTTAGAAATCTTTGGATGGAAGGAATTGCCCTAAGAGATACCAATCTTTCTTCCTAGGCTATAGCAAAAGCCTGAAGTTAGGTGCAATAAATTTAACTCCAAGTAACACAAGAGCTATGAGAGGCGTATGATGAAATGACTGCAGTTACCACATGCCAGCTGAGCCAGGGTAATTTTCCCTGTAAGAATTGTTAGCTCATGACAATACAAGGTAACATGATTTAGTGTAAACCTTGTCCACAGAGGGCGAAGCTAAGTTGCCTTATCTCAAATTTTGAGAGGCTAAAAGCATCCACTTGTACAGATACTGTGMCTAAGTTGATAGGTGGCAATTTAGGACACCATAGTGGTGTGGTAGTGAGACTGAATCTTAGTCACACTTTCAAGCAGTGCAGCCACTTGGAGATCACTTGGAAATCAAAGCACCAGATTTTTGAAAGTGTTAAAATGTCAAGTGTATAACTAGGCGCCTCATCAGACTGACAAACGAACACTATCTGTTCCCCAGAAAAGCAAAAAAAAACCTGTGTCTACTCTCTGACCAGTCTAAAAAAGTGACTTTTTCCCTGGGAAATATGTAGCGATCACTTTTCCATCTCAAAAGTTCTTATTCCTGAAATGGTCTAAACACAACAAATTCCTTCATCAATAAGATGTGCTGTCCTGCTGAAAAAGACAATAGGTTTGTTTGACAAAGCCCTTCTGTGAAGATGTGCTGACTAACATAATCAGCAAAGAAAGACTTAGAAATGAAAATACCATTAGAGTATTACATTAACCATTCTGTGACATCCACTCGGGGATATCGAGCCGTCACCTCAAGCTCAACATAATTAAAACAGAACTCAGGGCTGATTTGAGGCTAATTGGKTAATTCCCTAGGTTTATCTCCCTTTGCCCTTCTTAAATATAGGAACAACATCAGCACCCTTTCAATACTTGAGAATTTCCCCGGTTTTCCAAATATTGTTTAATACTGACATTAACAATTCAAGTAGTTCCTCAGTGTACGTTATGTGGGCTATCTGATATGAAATGTTTAATTTTAGCAGATCCTCCCATCTTTCTTTTCCACTGATGGTGAGCTGTCTATTCTAGCAATATCATCCTTGTTTTAAATATAAAGAGAAGTAAGCACTCAGCACCACTCTACTTTAAACAATATTTCTATATATGTTATACATATACAAATATGTATGAGTGTGTGTGTGTGTGTGTGTGTATATATATATATATATATATATATATGACTCCAACTGGTATTATTTCTAAAACCTCATCAAATAAGGCATCAAGAGAAATACTCCTTACACTGAAGTCATATATGAAGAACAGAACAGTTGTATATTCTCAGTAACTGAACCAGGACCAGAGATTGAATGAAAACCAAAAAACAAAAGCAGTCTGTAGCCAAGAGACTGAAAAGTTCATTGTTTTGGAAGTAAAACAATAAACAGAGAGAAACAAACTGTTTGCAGGAGATGGTCAGGAAAGAGGACAGTATGAAAGAGTGAAACTACAGAGAGAGTGGCAGGTGGGCAAGCGGTAAAAGGTATTTTTTTTTAAATTGCAACATTTGTTGATTTTTTTTTATGCAGCCAGATCCTTCCTGCTCCACTCCCCTGGTGGAACAAGATAGTGCAGACCTGTTACTTGATGTATCAGAGTTGAGAGGCAAATTACAAACACTATGAGACRTTATTTCCAAGAGGTCTCTCCTTATTCAACTGGTCACAAACACAGGTTGAGTTTAATCCAAACCTGGTATATTTCAGCATATTATCACTGAAGTCATCATGAGCATATTTTTGTATGTGCGTTTGAATAGAACAAACCCTTTTATGATTTAAATTATTGCTCTTTACAGCTTGGGTGCTTGGAGATCATTTACTTTAAAGTAGACCTGTGTGCAAAAACTCATTCAAGCAACTCTCATTTGGGAAGCCAGTGACAACACAGAGACAATAATAATTTYACCATATTCTCCCACAAAACTTTAAGAGATTATTTCATTCCCAATAAGAGAATTAAAATATCAGATCAAACACTGATTACTAATTTGCAGGCATACTAAAAAAGGTAAAAAGAAAAAAAATCCCATACAAGGAAAAATAAAATTATAATTATTCATTTATCCTCCAATCCTAGTTCAGTTACCAGATATATGAAAGAACAGAAAAGCTGAAGAGACYGAGTTACTAGAATGCTGACAAAGTGACTATGGATTGAACTTCTAATGGCCATCTGAAGTTGACAAGCATCTCTGGAGCGCACAGAAGAAAAAGCAAGAGGGAATTTAAGAGGTTAAAAAGAGGTATCAGTCAGGAATAATGAAATTACATTAAGAAAGAGGACCAGAACAGGAAGACAAATTTTCATATGATAAGAATATATCAGCATTAGCCTGGAATAACTTCCCAGGGGAAGTGGTCTCAGCTCCATAGGTTGGCTCATTAAAAGCTGAAAAACAGCCCTGCTTTGCAAAGAGACAGACTAGGTGAGCTAATAGGGCTTTTCTCTCTTCTAGCTTTCATGACTCCAAGATCATCTCATTTATATAATGACTATTCGTATGCCCTTCTGTAAATAAGGATGACCAGAAATTATTTTTCCACTTTTTAAAGCAGCAAAGTAAAACACTGGAGGCTTTTAGTTGAAAGCTCTCCAATTAATTCTGTTATAACCCAAATGGTTCCCAAGTGTCGTATATAAATATGGAGAATAATGAATATACACTTGCTATGATGGTTTTCTTGTTATGCCATGGTTTTCCTAAGGGTTATGTGCCCCATTGGTGAATGGTCCACATGTGATCTAGATTAGTAGGTTGAGAGCATTCCACACAAAAATTAGAACAACATACAAATATACAGGATTTCCAGACAATCCTGCATAATGTCAAGTGGTTAAATTACCAAGAACTTACAACTSCTTTTTAGAAATGCTGTTATTGTTACAAGCTCTCCTTTTTCACACTCTTGTTTCTATAGCTGTTTTTGAGCTGCTCAGAAAGACAAGGGATTTGATTAAATGCAAAAAACTGAAGTAATCTGCAATGAGGTACTTAGAATAACTGATCAGGAATGTCCCCTGTGAAGGATAGTAAGTTTTATGTGTTTGCTTGCAGTTTCCAATGTTCTGTGCTTTAGAAAGTAGTGGCCATCAGCACAGTGAATGGCTTGTCTGGTCTTCTGAACCCTGGTCCTACTGGAATCTGCAAGGAGGAAGAGGCGGCTGCTCCGATCCTGACATCACCTGGGAGCTGCTTCACAAATGCAGAATAAAGAGAGAGCAAAAAGGTAACTGACAGCAAGTGCAGAGAATGGAGGACTCCTCGGAAAAGCCAATAAAAGACAAATAGCCAGACTCAAAGAATCTTCTGCAAAGGGCACAACGGATCACACAGAGTTTGTACTGACATAGGAAGCCACTCAAGTTTGATCTGACAGAATATGCTTAAAAGGACTTGTTCTTCAAGAACAGTTGGGAGAGGGGAAAAAAAAGTATATTTTATTTGCATATCTCCTTTATTTCTTTTTCATCTCCTCCCATTTACCATCATCATCCCTGCAATTTAAACAAATGATCAGTCTATTTTGTGTTCAGATAAAACCTAAGGCAAGGCAGAGCCACCTGAAGCTTCTAGATGACTTAATGGTCTCCAAAACAAGAGGGTGGAAGAAGCTAATATTCCTTCTCTTTCATTCCTCTTTTGTTCAGTAACATTTAACTTGWGGAGGATCAGGGTTAATTCCATGGTAACTAAGATGTGTCCCTTTCGATAGCTAGCAGGACAGCTGATGAAGATGACCTSTTCAGGGATCACTTCCTCACTCACATAATTTTCTCTCTCCTTTAGAGGATGAAAGAACTTAGATACTAGTTAACTTTTAGGAGTCTATTTGTCACCCAAGGTAGACAAATTTACCCTTAATGCCAGATCACACACACAAAAAAAACAYGAAACACCTGCTGATCTCCTGCCAGCTGGAGTGAGCAAACACAGGGAGCAGCACTGCTCAATCCAGAGGAGGTCTATGGCAATTTCTGAAATTTCTGCAAACTGCAAAAACTGCTTGCTTATAAGTGCCAAACGCAAATGCTGGAGAGAAGAGGCTGGCAGTAATATTAGATGAGATTGTCATGAACAGAAACATTCACGATGTACTAAAAAGTGCCCTCTAAAACTTGTTTTTGGCCAAATTTGCCAAATCACTCAAGAGTTTTCAAATAAATTCTTTACAACTGTACAGCAAATGCCACATTCATTATCTATTACCAAGAATGTCCTTCCTTTCCCTCATAACAGAAAGACAATGCTTTTTAACTGTAAGCATTTGGTTATCCTARTGACTACTCTGCATTAAAAGACAAGTTTATTCTATGACTTAAGGCAATTGCGCTAATAAAAATCCTTCATTTATATTACTCAATTCATTTTCATGAGTAAATATAGGAGACTTCCAAAGAATACTGCAGATAAAACATAATCATATACAATAAGCAGTTTTGAAATTTTAAGTGACTCTGATAAAACAATAAGGCTTCATTTCTCTGGGGGATTAACACAATTTATAGCATTTATAGGCATTCATTTGTTAGATTACTAGAGAAGATTTCTGTTAAAAATTAAAGGACAGAYGCTTAATACTCAGGATATTTGGTTTAGTGGACTGAGATATGGATAGTGTTCACAACACCATCATTCAATTTTCAGCACTGACAAATCCCTTATTATCATTTAGGCCTTAATTTTGTATTATTGCAACTTGGAAAAGAAAAGAAAACAAGCAGTTTAAATGTCTGGCATTTCCAAAGCCAGCTATCCAGGCTACTTCTGGTGGAGAGAGCTTAGTCCTGATCATTAACAGCTATTAGATAGTTGGATGCAGCTGAAGGAAGGAAAAAAAGCTTCTCCCATTCGCCCTCAAACATATTACACTGTTTTCTTTGCATCTTGTCTAGCATAAGCAAGAAAGCATGGGAATTATGTTTTCTATCGTATCTACCAGTCCACACACCAGAGTTACCAAGCAGGGGAAAGAAGGATGCTGCAACCTAACAGACAAAAAAMCAGTTCTTTGGCAGAGCTAAGACTTTGACAGAGTTAAGTTCAAATCATATGGTCTGGGTAAGGACAATAAAATATATATTCCTTAAACATTATGAAATGCTGTTGCATGGAAAAATCTGTTACCTTGGCACAGATTATCTTCATGCTGTGAAGTCTATCAAGTGATTCCTGAGGATTCCCAAGGTACTGAGGAAGTTCAGCATGTAAAATACGCATAGAGAAGGGAACCATGGAACCTGGAATCATAAACAATTTTATTAATTGTTTTTGCTGTAACCAGCCGTGACAATTTGCCTATATTACATAAGGTATTTCTCTTTGCATATGTGATAAACTCCATTTACCTTCAAAATCTCATTTTCTTGTAATCAAGGATCTGAAAGATGAGAAAATAGCAAGCCTTTTTGCTCTCATAGTATGCAGCATATTGTAAAAATGTTTTCAATACGTAAACACAGGGACATGATACATAACTAAGCATAAAAAAGGTGCACCTAATTCCACACTATAAAATGTGTACAAGGCGTACATATAGAAAAATACATACTAAAGAATTTTACAAATCAATTATAATAAAGGATAAAATGGAAGATTATTCAAGTTTCACCTACAACATTACTCCTGACATTTAATAGCTATGCATATCTTACAATCTATGCAGAAAAATTAAGATGGAATTGTAGACCTGCCAAAAATGTGTATAATCTTGCCAAGCAAAACCGGCTATATGTATCTATTTTTCTAAACAGGCAGAAAGCAGATATGGAAAATCTCTACATTATATCTTAAAGGAAAAAACAGTCTTTACTTTCTGCTTTACTTCTTAATGTTGGCTCTTCTCAAAGAGTTACCAAACAATTCTACTGTGGGATCTACCTACATAAAGTTAATGTACTTTATGTATTTTTTTGATTTACTGAAAACAAATAATATGGAAATAATTTTAAGTAATACCTGGAAGTGGAGGAAAGGTTTTCTTTTCAGATTATTTAACACTATYGTCACTGTCATCATTATTTCTACCAAGAGTCCAATCTTCTAAGATTGCAAGCACTGCCTTGATGGGCAATTTCAGCAGCTCTAGGAAATCCTGCAATGTGCAGCTTTCAGAGAGCTCCACATCTTGCTTGCATGAGCAATGACACTGAGCATGATCATACACTGAGTGCTACTATTAAAAATCAGGCAGATATAATGGGAAAGGAGGCGTTGCAAAGTAGTGCAAGGTTCTAATATTGTAATATAATACTTATGCACATACTTATTTTAGATATATTTTAAAGGGATTAGTTTCTTGACTCAACTCTTGTCTCTTTTCTTGACAAATAGGAGTCACAGCCTTTTTACTGTTTTTTAAGCCTGTTCTTARAAGGCTTGCATGTCAAATGCAAGCTACATGGTATATGCAGTCAGTCACTGCTTCTAAACTTTTTTTAAGGGAGACAAACTTTTAATCATAAAGCTCAATAATTATGACCTTCTATTTTGCCAAAGCCAGGTATTCCAATGGCCTCTGCGACTGTAGGAAGTATAACCAGGTTTCATGCATTGTCATAAGTGTAATAAGAAACCAAAACTGCCCTTAAAATTCCTTTTAGAGGAATTATTTATGATGGTGTCATTCAACCATTAAAAAAAAGTTAAATGTTTTATTTATTTCTCCCGATCAGCTTTTATCATGACACAAGAAAATAGATATATTTGCAGGTATATGGTGAAAAACAAAGAAAACAAAGTCAAAAATAACTAGAGAGCTGGAACACCATGCAAAAAATTGTTTTATAGAAGTATCCTAATACAAGAATCATGCACCAAATTGAAGCTTTTTTTTTTCAGTCATGTTCATGTAAAGCATTGGAAAATGCGACATGTAAAATGTAAAGAATCTAAAGTTTTCACAACATTTTTTGTTAATGACTTTGCTCTAGCATTTTCAGCGCTGAACAGGGTTGTATTGTTACATTCTCTTATAAAAAGTATCAAAAAGCCAACCGAATGAACACTCCTACAGAAAATGTGAATTTTCTGCACAGTTCAAAATATGAGCAGACAGATATTTAACAGAGTACAGATGAAATGTCACATGTTATCAGTTTTTATAAAATTTACATAATGCTTTGTGAAATAAAATGCCTTTTTGGGCTTGCTGAACTGCTGAACAGAGCCATGCTGCTACAATCCATGCGATGGGCAGCAATAATCCCCCGCACATCACGGATCTGCATCATCAGGACGGGTGTCACAGCATGTCAGAAATATGAACGGGACTCCAGGCCAACTTGCACTTTGCAAGAAGCTGATTTATTCCCAAACACAACTAAGACCTCGGCGGTGATAAGCATTCAGAACTGTATTGCTTCAAAATGTACTTTATTAATATACTATTTCTTAACCACCAATGATGGAATATTTCATTCCATGAAATATTGATCCCTAGCGGGGATGTTAGTAGGGGGGTTTAGGTCTCATCAAAAAAAACAGAGGAAGTTGGTCCACAGGGAAAGCGGAGGAAGTGTGTGTCAATGGAATGACTTTTCAAATTGAAATTTATATTACTATTTAACTCAGGAGGAGCTAAAAAAATAGCAACTGTTTCCTTGCTCTCTCTGGGACTCCAACATAACTCGTGTCACGTAAGCAATTTTACTTTAAGCACAGAGCAAACCTCAGCAATAAAATTCCATTAGCGCCTATTAAACAGGCTGCACACTTTTATTTTAGATCTCAGAAACACTGTTTCTGCCCTCTTCCTCAGTTTCCTTCTACTCCTCCTGAAAAGCCAAAGAAAACTTTCTTTAGAAGAAGGCACAAACCTGTGGGTGCTCTCACAGCTTGTCCTAACAGCAGAGAATTGAAGACTGAGAAAGGAAACTACGTTTCGCCTTTGGAAAGGCTGCCTTGCCACCCCATGCAAACAGATTTTGTAACTTCCAATCAAATCAGATGGGAAAATTGTTCATAATGAAACTTGCAGCACTCAKCCAAACCACTCATCCACACATACTCCTCAAATATTGTTTATCTAAAAGAGAAACTCTGAGATTTTCTGAGAAGTAARCTCACACTCCCATTTCCAAATAAGCTCTTCTTTTTTAACTTAAATGACACAATGATTAAGAAGTTGGTTAAATGGAACGTAACTAACATATCTATTTCCGTTCCTAYATTTATAGACAGCTTTTCTGGTTAACAGGTTCAAAAGAATGATCAGAAATGCACTTTGGATTTGATAAACCTTTCAAGATTTATGAGCGGTACCTACATAAAGTACCAGGGCAATCTGCATTTGCTTGTTATGAAAATATATGGCATTAATATGGAATGCCTGAGAAGAGATCTGTTCATCGAAAGAACTTTATATGAACTGCTTAATGCGAAGGGGTCGGCTGGGAGCCAAGGAGGCTGTCAGGGCCTCAGCAGGGCGACCCGTGCACCCAGCGCAAGGGCTGCAGCAGGATGGGGCTGAGCAGGACGGAGTGAGAACAGCAGGGACCCAGCTGGACGGCGCGAAGCCTCCCCAGCTCCCCCGGGAAACGCAGCAGGCCCTCGAAKCGGGGGATTGCAGGGAACGCTGCCGCTGAATGCTTAGGTGAGTTAACAGGGCTGGGATTTTGGTCCCAATAGCATGACTCAGGACTTGTTGCTCAATGACATGGCCCTGTCAGGTGGCATCAAAGGCGCCTGGCAGCTTCTCCCTGCTGAGGCTGAGGAGCCGGTGCAGAAGGGCTTGTTCTCATTAAGAGAAGAGAGTGCCCACACTCACATTTCTACAGCACCAGCCTACAAAAACTCAGCTTTCTCCGTCTTCTGAAGCACATCAGTCATCTCAATTTAAAAAACTGTATTTCCTAACATTTTACCATGAGGATGATGACAAAGAAAAAAAAGCACTGAAGCTTAATAAGGTGAATGCCACAAATTCTGCTTAACAAAGGCACAACTAAAACCACTGAGGGCAATGTACAAAGCTGAGCTGAGAAAGGAAATTAAAGGCTACTTAAGTTGAACACACAGAGTATGTTTAGAGGTGTTCATCAACAATTATATGCTTCATTAGCTATAAAGCTACATATATAGAATCAAATATCTGTCATCRAATTGTGTGCAAATTAAAAAATGCCCACTACGTTAAATATATACTTTTCATAATTACTAAAACAAGAGGAAACAGACAACATTTTCATTGGTTTAGTAATCGTAGGCACAGACGTTTCTCGTTTTTTAGCTCCTACCTTCTTATTCCTCATGTACATTTTTTATGCAACAATTAAGRAATTCTAAATGGCACATCAAAACAACAGAAAAAGTAGATTTATTTACAACTGCWGGTAAAATACAGGACAAAATATACCATTATTTTCTTTCTTAAGGACAAACAGTCTAACGCACTACAAAATTCAGACACTACAGCACGGATAATGCCWCCTCCCCAATCCCTGAAAATGCCAACAAATCAATGCCAGGCTACAAAACGTATTCCAATGTATAAAGAAGCTCTCTTAKGCTTCTCCTTAAAATGGATGAACGCTTTAGACTTTACACTGCCTGTTAAGGACAGAATGCTAACATAATTCCAATTTTACACAGAAACAAATAATTTTTGATCATTTTTATCTGAAGATCGTGGTAACTGAAAAAAGAATTATCCAACCATTTTGATAAAAATAAAATCATGTAGCATTTATGTATTTACTTACTATTACTGGAAATTTGTAAAATCTGATCTCTGTTAAAAATTACTTCTTATCCCAGCTCCAGCTTTCCTTTCTGCACTAGCTCCATCCACTGGGATGGGGATTTTGCCAAGTGCTTCCCTGGTTTGAGTGCCTAGAGGCTGCTACTGAAGCTCTGAAAATGGCCAAGCTTCCCTTGGACCTACTTAAAACCACAAACCCTTCAGCAGAGGTTCCCTGGAGTCATATTTCTATTTTCTGTGTGTGTTATCTGGAGATCCTAGTTCAGACACACTGCTATCAGTTCAGTCTCTGTAAAAATGTAACAAAATGTAACCTAAAAAGTGCTACACAATCCCATTCTTCTCAATGGGATAGAAGAAATAACTAGTACTTTCCTACTGTATTACAAACGGTTAAATATTTCACCCTGTTATGCCCAAGATAAGTCTGGCTGGTTAAAGTTCAGAAAAAGAATCGTTTGAAAGCCTGAAGAGACACTTCCTCCCACTTCTATCATAGTTTGCTCCAACTGCTGTCAACTTCTCTGGGAAAACAATCGGTATTTCAGCACAAAGCAGTAAGGTCCTGGTGAGGGTTTTCCTTATGCCTTGCCCTATTTATTCACTCTGATTTAAAAATCCTGTTTAAAGTCACTTTTCCAGGTAATGATTCTCTGTTCTTGGTTAAAGTTGAAGTAATTTTTCTTTTAACAGAAGTGCCAAACCACACTATTGAAATGGTATAAAATAATATAGAATAATATAATAGAAAAAAAATTCAAAGGAAATTGTAAACAATTAGATAGTTCTGAGTGGCTGAAAACACAGTTTAGAACAGACACAGCTTCTTAATTTCACACATCTCCAAAATGGAAATCTTACTAGAACTTATTTTCAAGCAAAGTTATGCTAATGTTCAGCTAAAAAATGACCCAGAGCAGTTATATGTCTCCATAAGGACTGTGGCCACATTATGCCAGGAAGGGAACCATCACCCAGCAAGACAYAAAACTTTCCACCTAAGGAAACACCGTCAACAAAGGAGAGGGGAGAAGAAGGAGACATTTTCATCTACCAGGTTCAGAAATGAAGAAAAAATGAAGAATTTTGTCTCTTCAAAAAAAGAAGAAACAAAATAAGATAGTAAGACCGAGTATACTAACACTAAGCTATAACAAAAACAAATGTGCTAGATGGAATACTCTGTAGAAAAAAGCACAACATTTTATTGTCAGGAAGTTCTCTTTCTTTATTGCTAGGCTGTACTTCTAAGGCACATAGTTTAGRTGAATTATTCTGAATTATGATCTGATTTTGAAAGCCCACAAAAATACTTTTTCAATAATTCAGAGACACTATTTGCACTCAAGCATCAAAAACAGAAAAGAAAGATTTGAAGAATAACCAGTGTCCCCCCTCAAAGGGATCACTAGGAGAGAGTTATCCAGTAAGGCAGAATTTGGAAATCAGTAACTTATCTACACAGTCAGTTGCTCATTTTTAAGGAATCCTATATAAAGCYATAATGAAAATATGGGAAAAAAAAGCACAATCAAAAATTTTGGTGGCACTCTAGTCTCTTAAATTTGTACATATGTTTCTTAATTAAAATATCTGCATTACCTTMGTAAAAACTGTATTTGCAAGTCCCTCTGACTACTAAGCACCAATCTGGAACCATAATGCTTGCCTGCTGTTATTTATTCAATCTGAATTAGCAGATTTCACGGGTACAATTAGGTAACACTAAAACAGGTAGTGAATTTAAAAAGGACATAAGGAGATACAATGCTAGGAAAAAAAAAAAAACTTGGTAAAAATTTTACCATTTTTCTAGAGGCTTTAATTAGGCACACAGACACGGCACTAGTTTTAGTAAAAGATAAAAAAATAAATACCACTTATGACAGTGACCTGCCTCCCTTTCTTCATTTTTTTCTGTGAATAYATTAAGACAGGTGAACTCTATAATTTCTTTATTCCATGCATTTCTTCTCCTATTTTTTTTCTTTGGCTTCTCCTCCTCCCGTTATTTTTCTTCAGGTTTTTTTTTTGCTTCAGGTTTACCACTAACCAACAGGTGATGGAGATGAGAAAATAACATTGGTTAGCAGTAAAGCTGAAGAAATATAAGCCTAAGAAAATACACTAAAACAATAGTTCAGGCATGCCTATAGACTCAAACTACTTTCTGAAGGGAAAAAATAGATATATTTAAAGCTATCCATCTGAAAGTGTCCTCCTACTGCAGCACACACTGCTAGATCCCTGTGGCCACAATTCAGCCACAACTTGAAAAAATATTTGTGTGAGGATCAATRACAGATTTCATGAGAAAGTAAATAGTATGAAATCAGTTTCTAGAGCRCTTACAATTAAATATTTAATAACATGTTCCTTACTTAGCACTTTCCATCAGATAGTGTAAGACTAATTTCACATTTAGAAGAATAAAGATCATGCTATATTGCCAAAAAGAGGGGAAAGAAAGTAAAAGAAGGAAAAAAAAAGAAAAAAATGTACAAAAACTCTGGTCTAGGGAATAAAAGCTCTGGTTTTACTTGTATACAAGTTTTTCTTCTTAACTCAGAATATTCTCAATTATTGTAGCTTTTAAAACACTAATTTRGGTAGCATTAACTTTTCTGTAACTTACTGGTCTATTAACCAGAAACAAGTCCAAATTATCTCATAAAAGAATGAAATAGCATTTTAATGTGCCAGTTTGCTCTTGGCTCTCACTCTTTTCCAAAACATGCAGGCATCAGCAGTGGAACGGTTTCTTAGGTTAGCTTACCACCAYGGGAGGTTTATGAAGCCTCATGATGAAGGTAGAAACAAATAACATGAGTAGAAGGGAGGCAAGCTGCACAAATCAAAAGACAAAACACTATGAAAATCCTCAAATCCTTGAGTCATGAGAACTATGACAAAAACTCCACCCCAAGGGCAGAATGGAGATGTGCAATCTGGCACACAGCTCCCSACTTGAGGATTATTCTATTTTGAAACAAAAAAGCATCCAAAYGGCGAGGTGTCTGCTTCTCTGCAGAAGCTGGCAGCTAGGAATGAAGACGCGTGCAAGCACCACATATCTGCAGAGGACGAGGTAACCTGCCAGGAGCTGGTTACACCAGCTCTCMTCCTCCTCCTCTGAAAGATGTGACGTGATTCTGTGTCTCTGAGGCTGTGTAGGAGAAAATTTTGTCTGAAGGCAAAATCYCTACTGACTATTTTTAATCTGAAATTTCGATGCCATTCACCGTGTTTCTGTTCTGACATTCCAAATACACAATCTTTGAAATGCACACACTTTCCTCTACCCAAATAATATTCAGAAAGAGATCCAAAACGAAAAYAACAGCAAAATGAATTAGCTGCTTTTTTTCACATTTACAAAAGCAAAATTCAAAAGCCCTAAAAAGTGTAACAATTTTAAAAAAATGGTTTTTTGTTTCTAAAACAAAGAAAATTGGTATAATTGTTTGAAGTAATTGGCTGTTTCTGAACCAAAGATAAATACTCTTTTTAACTAATAAAGATGTTATGCTATCTTCCACAGTAGGATGGACTATTAGACTTGTTTTATAAATGTAAATAGTATTCACAGCTAAGCCTGAGTATATCCATTAGAAGCAAAAAAAGAAAATACTTTTTTATAAATCTAAGTGAAGACATGAAGAAAGCAATTATTAATATCATCCAAAAAAGACACTACTACAGAAAAAAAAAAAGGAACCAGAGAAAGAGGAATAACTAACTAACTAACTAACTAACTAACTAACTAAATAAATAAATAAATAAATAAATAAATAAATAAATAAATAAATAATTTACAAAACTTCTTTCTTATGGAAAAAAACACTTATTCAGAATTGAGATGGGAAGGACTTCAGCATAGCTTACTGATAATGAAGGATCTCAGGAAAGTCCCTGTCTATTGTTGATCTCTCTCCTTCAATAACCAAGCCAAAATGGAGAAAAACTTTTGAAAACCTCCAATATCTAAAGGWGCATCTGCTTTTTAACTTGGGTTCATGGAAGTGATTTGCTGCACAGCAATGTGGCAACAGTGATTTTGCCCCCAATTGCTTAGCATGGAGAAAAACGTCTACTGTGCTGACTCCAAAGAACTATCTTCCATATTTTAACGTGCTTCAAAATACTACAATTATTTGCATATTGTCAAAKTGTCAGATGAGTTAATGAGGATAGACATACTGATGGAAGAAAAGTCTATGTAGCTAAGAAAAAGTGTAAAAAATAAATTAGGATGAGAAAACGAGAAAATCCTAATTTCTCATTAGAGGTACTAGAATATAAATATGTAAAATATTAAATCTATTACAATTATTCTATCTTATTTATATCTAACTTCCATTTCTTAATTTTTTCTTTTTTTAACCATTTACTTCATTTATAAACCATYAATCAAAATTAAAATGACGGAACAAAATCCTCCTTTTATGTTTGTTAAGCCACAAAATGATATGTAAAATTACCAAACAGCAGTGTATTAAGGATTGATATTAATATATTCCAACCAGTATATATGAATTATTTATACCTATTTTATTATTTAAATTAGCTGGTTAATGATGCCTGTTTTCTATATTCCTTTATCCATAATCCAATGTCGTGTAATTTAATTCTAGCCAGAGTGAGTAAGGAAGATTTGATACCTCTTCCCATGCCTTAATCACATTGTACTCATAGCAGATGGATGCAATTGGTAGATCTCTAGATCTGCTGCATCCTACTTCTATCTTATTTTCCTTATAGATGATTGGGTTACRGCCTAGTTTGGTATGTTCAGCTGTCAAATATAAACTGAAGCACGATATCACAGCATCACAGAATGGTTGAGGTTGGAAAGGACCTCTAGAGATCATCTAGACCAACTCCCCTGCTCCAGCAGGGACCCCTAGAGCACATGGCACAGGGTGGCATCCAGGGGAGTTTGGAAGATCTCCAGAGAAGGAGACTCCACAACCTCTCTGGGCAGCCTGTTCCAGGACTCCATCACCCTCACAGCAAAGTTCTTCCTCACATGGAGATGGAACTTCCTGTTTCAACTTGTGCCCATTACCCCTTGCCTTGTCACTTGCCAGCAACTGATGATATCATATTCTCTTCAACTTAACAGCTTTTGTAACTCCAATATGTAGTCATGAGACATAACTTTTTCCTGGTGCTCACTTTTTTTTACCACAGACACCTGTAATTTGAGTGAAACAGCTGCTGTTGTTGAGTGGCTGCTGCAAAGAAAGATTATCTGGATCTAGGGTTCAAAGGGATGACAGAAGCATAAGGTTTCCACAGTCACAGGAAGGGTGGTTGCAACAGCTGGCCAAACCATGCCTAAGAGCTTTCCATAAATATTTCATTTATTCTGTGCTTGTACGTATTTCCCCAAAGACTGAAGTGTCTCAGACATCAAAATGTTCTGCAGGGATTCTCTCCATAAGTATTTTTAGTACAGAAAAAAAGATGAGACACTCTTAAGCTGCCATGGGGAATGCTAAGAATGAAGAAAGCACGAAAATGATGGTAAGCCAGAAAAAAAAAAAAAAAAAAGAGGTTAAGAATTCACTGCAGGCTGATATACAGAATAAAAGGAAGAGAGACCAGGAGTCCCTCAAGACCATCTTAGTGAGGATGAGTTGTGCTATAGCAACGAGAACACTCTTTCTAGCAGGGGCCTTGTGTTTGAATAGTCTTCCTGGRAGGGAGGTGAGGGCAGAACGAAGAACCAACTGCAGTTGTTTCATGTGAAAATCACAGTTGACAGAGATAATTCACCTGCCCTTGGAAAGGCCACTGCTTCTGTGCTAAACTGCATCATGTGCAGAATTCAGCTAAACCCTAAAAGATGTCCAGGTTGATGCCCAGAACCTCTCTCACTGTTAAAAGACACAAATCTCTCTCAGGGGCCAAGACAAGAAAGATGACTGTCTGCAAGATGCCGACTCACTTGGTGGGATCTTCCTGTTCTAAGAAGTCCCAAATGGTCTTGGAGGGTTACAGTTGGTCCTTCATATCACAGCACGGGTGAAACAATCAATGTTTTTACCAACATGAAAATATGAAAATTTTCCCCTTACTGTAACCTCCTTAATGTAATAAATAGTTTAACACAGCAGCTAATCATTTTCTTAAAGGGAAAAAAAAATCAAAAGACCACCAATATTTCAAAATAAAAGGAAAATCTAATAGTGAGCAATAAAAATGCAAATTCACAGTGGAAATAAAAAGCACTGATAAAAGTAGTACCTTACCTTTTCGTCCAGGGTACACTTGAGGATGATATTCATAATAAAGATCAGGCTGGTCTAAATTTCCAAATGGTTCAAATTCCATTTCTGCATTTTGGAAGAGATTCAGTTTTACCAGTAATGCCAGTCTCACAAACCATAGCTAGAAAATTAACACATAAAAAAAAGCAAAAGRTAAAGTGTGTTATTAGCTTCAATCACAAGGAATATGCAAATAATCTCAGATTTCTTTTTCTAAATATTTTTGATTAAGTCAAGTAATGAGTTTCTGTGATTATCTGTGATGAGAATCACTACTTATGTTACATGTTTCTTCASAAAATACCTTTTGCAAGGTCATTAAAATAACAAAACCCAAAGGACTGATGTTTAATCTTTTGTTTGTTTTTGAAGATGAAGCTTACAAACTAAGCTAGCCTGCCTCAAATTCAGAACATCTCTTTTTAATTAGATTGACATAACATGTAAGATTTATCAGTCCGAGTTTTACATGTTAAAAAATAYGTAATTTTAAATATGTTACGATTTCAGTGAATTTCTATTATCTATATGGTACAGTGTTATGACCAGCGCTGTACGTGTCTTCTGTTCACATTTCATCAAGTAGAACAACTGTATCATGAACCTTTATTAATTTGGGTTATTATTTTTAAATTGCCAAAAATATATTTCTAATATTTGAAATCTTACTAAAGAGCTCATCATCTATACAGAACCCATAAATGCCAGCAAAGTCAGGCTCCTAAGGTAAGCAAAGCATACTTCTTCTTACTAGTTTACTGGTTTAAAACATGCAATCAAGATAAGAGTTTTAATTTTAAAAATATTTGTTTAAAATTATGATCTACTTTGCATAAGGAAACAGCAAAAGTGACTTGCTACAATGCATTAATCAGCTCATTTTTTAGGTAACAATTTTGAAAAGAAGTTTGAGCACGTTCAAGAGAATGCTGCTGTCAGTACTCTRGAGAAAGGATGTGGAGATGTAGCTTTGAACATACCTGCAAGGAATCTGTTGTGTGGTTAGTAGGGAGTCCACTTTTTCCATATCCTTGACCATGGGCAGTTAGAAGTCGCCCACACAGGTCAACTGCTGCCCTCCAGTTTTTACTGCTCTGGGAAAAAGAAAAAAGTAAGTAGCCAAAAAAAAAAAAAAAAAGCTAAAACGCACAAGTGCTAATTTTGCCTGCCACAATATAATATAATATTATATTATTATATTATTAATATAATTCAGACTATAAGCCTTAATGCAGCTTATTTCATGAAAATGTTTCCTCACACTTCCAAGAACACATAATTCTTGTATTATTATTAACAATGGMGGACAGTAAATAATGCATAAAATGATAATAAGATCATAAAGATAGAATGAGTTTCATATTCAAAATATAAACATCTAAATTTTCATTGAAAGGCTAACTTTACAGTATTCTTTAATATATTTTTCATCTATAAAACAAAATCTTGTCTAGTTAGATAAGTTATACTGTATTATCGCAATGTCATATTCATGCTTCTACCTTACATACCATAATGTGGCCTTGTAAGTAGCTAACATTAGAAAAAAAACTTTTTAGAGACTATTATTTCACAAGTTTTAAACTGTCCTCTGTTTCTGTTACACAGAACATTTTTTTGAAGAGACATGCATGCAGGAGCTCATTATAAAACCGGTACATTTCTTTACAGGAGRCTAAGTCACCAGTTCCTTCAAAAAGAACTTCTTAAGTACAATAATAAATAATGATTAAATGTGACATAAACCTAGCATGTCGTCCAGAGAAATTTAAAGGAACAGAAAACATCTATTTCAATGCTTTGGAAGTTTGGCTACTCAGCTGTAATTGRCATTCTTCTAGATAATTTCTATTATTTACAGTTTGGAAAACAAGTTAATAGTGCAATCAGTACTTGAAGAAGACTACTGGTAGCAACTGAAAAGTACGCCCTGGTCTCTATTTTGTAGCTCTAGTCGTTCAAAGGACAATTACAAAGAAAGATCAAGAGAGATCACAGTACACTGACGACCTTGTCTCCCTGCAYTGTCAAATTCTAGATAACATTTTGAATTCTGCTGGAAATGCAAAAGTTGACTGACAGCGTAAATGTAAAGCAGCGTGGCGTGGTAGTTTTCCTTAAGAGATCTCTGTAGCCTTATGGGAGGCCAAGAACTGATACGTATTTATAACATCCTTCAACATTAATTCTTATCTGCTTCGAAAAGCAGAAAGGCATAGCGATGGATTACCTGAACTTTATTCCTCTTCCACAGAGGCAAATTTCCTATTATCCTTAGACCAGAAGCAGACTTAAGAATATAGCACTGCTTAACTTTGTTTCCTGAACGACAGTGAGAGTCAAAAATAATGATGGAACGTTTATGGAGGAGCTTAGGTGCTACAGTTTTAAGGAACAATTTTCGGCATGGACAAAAAGACTTTTTTCTCTATAGCAGAAGACAGCCAGGAGAGGCAGGTCTTACAAGCACAGTGATGGCAGTCTTCAACGGAAAATAAAATGTAATATTCCTCGCTATTGCTAAAGTAGAGGTATCTGCTGGTCATGGAGCATAGGTCTCTGGAAACTAAAGCAGTAGAGCTTGAGTTGAACAGGTCACGTTATTGGCTCTGGCCACTTGAGTCTGATTTACAATTGCCAGAGCTGCCAGTCTGCCAGAAATCTTCCGGTTACTTGATCCACCTCTCCAAATCTTGCGGGTTCTGTCACTGCCTTGCCTCCTGTGTTATAAAACCTGTAGGACATGGGTTCCTTGTTCCTGAAAACACCAGTATTAATGTTGGCTGTAATGCTTCAAAATAAATATGGAAACTACATGTCCAGATGCATCACCAACAGCACAGAAGGACGGTCTCAAAGAGAAAACTGCCAACACTACTACGATAATCAAGGTACAGTCCTCCTGCATTGTGTCAAATTGAATGAAAACATTTTCTCCATAGATCATGCTGATTCTCAGATTATATACCAAATATATTTATTTWTATATATTTATATATATTTATTTGGTACATGAACTATACCAAATAGTCCACTAACACAGCATTGGCCTGGCAGAAAATAACCTCTTTCCATATATGATATAAGCTAAACTTTCTTTCATAATATATATATATATATATACACACACATACAGAGAGAAAGAGAGAGAGATATGTTGTCCTTTAATTCTTCTAATAAAAGCCTCCATTTTGGATGATTTCTGTACTTTTTACTAGGATTCCAGATGTTAAATTTGACCTTTTTTTTTTCCAGTCTATATAACAAAGAATGTTAAAAAAATCAGCAATCACACTGTTTCCTTTACCAGTTTCAGAGATAGGGCAATTGATAGAGATTTAGGGCAATTGATATTTCCATTYCAGGTCCAATTTTATGAAATCAAAGTAATTCTCTTAAATGGGAGATATTGCCTTTCAGCCAAACCTGAGCACACTTCTCTGCATGGGAAACTCCTGCCTGTGRAGCACACAGCAAACCCAGGCTAGCAGAGCAGCTTCTCCCACATCAACCACCCTCCACACAATGTGATCTCATTACCCATTGTTGGACTTCCTAGTTATAGCAATAGGTAAAGGGGAGATACCCTAAAAACTAACTGAAACAGGTAATAACACAAAAATAAATGACAAATTCTGATAAATCTTCAGGTCTGGTAATGCTTCTGGTCAAAATGCCAAAACATATGCCAGTGTTTTCAATAAGCCTGTTTTTTTAGCAGAGTGATGAAAGGAATAAGAGGTAGCAAATAACCTGAGCAGCTAAATTTAGARTGTTACAGTAGTCCAAATGCGAGAATATTGAAAATGTTCCAAATTTGTAGTTTTTAAAAATAAAATCTCCGGTTAAATAAAAGACACAATACAAGCCAACTCTGTGGCATGAGCAGAAAAATATTTGTAGTGTTTCTTCTTTTTWAAATAAAAGTGTAAGAAAGTTAATTATCAAAGTTTTCACAGTGCTTGAAAGATGCCATCCACAGATTAAAACTGAAAAAAATACCAAGTAGCTGAATGTCATCATCTTACATGTGATTGTCCCTTAAAAGTCTCCCAGTACAGGTTAATATTGATAGATATTTGAATTATAGTTGAACAAAGCTGAGAGAACATATGACTACAGAAGTCTTTGTATTTTTAATTTGTACACAATACCATAAATTGTTTCTCTGAATGAAGACAGTGAAACTCAGGTGATACAACAAATAAGACTAAAATCCAGTTGGAATCACATTGTGAAGCAAAACAGGCCAAGTAGAAGAGCCGGRACAATCGGTACAACTGTGAAATAATCTTGCAGATTGGATGTCTGCAATAAGGGTGTTCAGTGAAAACTGAACTCACTTGACACATGAAGAGAAAGTATAACATTACTTGGCCTCTGAGGAAAACAGTTTTGAGCTAAGTCATCCAAATTCTATTCAATTGAGGCTCTTTAGTGTAGAAATGCAACCTCTCCCCACAAGCCCCCAATTACTATTTGTGCTACTTGTGTCTCCACTTTTCTCTCAAATCAGCTACAAAAAGGTTGGAAATTGCTCACTGATACYGAAAGAACACAAAAAATAAAATACACATGTTTTTAAGGAGAACTTCTAGCTTGTTGAACTAAATATGCATGCCATACCWCTGCATCCAAGTTTGTTATATTTGACAACACATGCAAGTGTACAACATTAATCATTTGCATAAGTAATAGCATGTGATTTTTTGCTGAAAAGAGACTCAAAGGGAGTCATTAGCTCTACATGCAACACCATTAAAGTGATTAAAATGTCCTCCTCCACTAGCTATGACATTCTTCTCTCCTGTAAATTATATCGGCAAAGTACTTTCACTTTAGTTAGGAAWATGTAGTTAGTAACCCTTTCCTAATCCAGTAACATGAAAAAAAATCACYGCATACTTAAAACTATTATTGCATATTTATAATGGCAAGATGCAGTAGTCTTTTTTTAGGTATGACAAATGTCAAAAATAACATAATTTTCCTATGATTGTAAACACCTTTCAATTCAAAATAATAGAAAGGTCTGTAATAAAATGCTGTAGTACTTGTTCAGATGAAGGTAAAAAGTCAATCTAATCTATGGAGGAATAGAAACTACTGCTGYTTACATCTTCTGTGCATAATTTTTATTTGCTGCTATAAAAGAATGCAAAATTAAGTCAGACTATTATTTACACTTATGCAGTGCACAGGCAAATGCACGGTCCAGTACTGGAATAATACTTCAAAATTTTCTGTTCTCAGCTGAATCACATATATAGCCTCTACAGATATATATTTTTTATTTACAAGTTATCACTACAATGACAGGCATGTAGATTTACAAAATTACATTGCTGGAATGTGACAGTACAGCAGAAATTAAAAACATGAAAATGCAGTTGTTCAATAAAGCAAGAGCAGAACATGGATCTATGCATCTCTGGGCTCACGATATAAATCTCACTCAAACCAGCTGGAATCCAAACTCACCCTGCAAGAACTATTTTGTTAGCCAGGTTTAGCAAAATTTGTCAGTTCCTGGTGAAAGGCCACCTGTCTTATAAATGATGCTCCTGTTAGAGGCCTCATCAGGGGCCCCTTAGGAAGGTCAGTATATTATTTTCTCGGTAGCATTTGTCTTCTGGCAGCTAAGTCCCCCTCTACTCAGCCCTGGTGAGACCACACCTCAAGTACTCTGTGCACTTCTGGGCTCCCCTGCACAAGAGGGAYGTCGAGCTGCCAGAGAGTCCAGCACAGGGCTACAAAGATGATTAAGGGTCTGGAACATCTGCCCTGTGAGGAAAGACTGAGAATTGGGCCTGTTCAGTCTGGAGAAGAGTGAGAGGGGACCTGATCAATGTCTGTATGTACCTCAAGGGAGGGAGCGAGGAGGATGGGGCTGGCCTCTTCTCACTGGTGGCCAGTGACAGGACTAGAGGAAATGGCCTCAAATTGAGGCAACAAAAGTTCCACAGGAACTTGTGAAGGAATTTCTTAACAGTGAGGATGACAAACCATTGGAACAGGCTGCCCAGAGAGGTTGTGGAGTCTCCTCCTCTGGAGATCTTCAAAACCCGCTTGGATGTAATCCTGTGCCACATGGTCTAGGTGACCTTGTGTGTGTAGGGGAGTTGGACTAGATGACCTCTAGAAGTCCCTTCCMGCCTTAAGCATTCTATGATTTTATCAAGTGTTTTTGAAGAAGCTTTTGCCTATGCAGTTTGTACTACGACCCTAAAAGAAGGAATTTGATTACCAATATTCTTTGTCACAAAAATTAACTTCATCTTATSCACATAATTAAATTTTAATCTGTAAGACTTTAATTATTTTGAAGTGTTATAAAGAGGGTGAAAATTTACTATTCAAGGATGTACTCTGGCATCAACCCAACATACTCTTTTTGTAATCTTGATGAATGGAGTTGGTAAATGACATCTGCAGATGTAATTTAGAAAGTTGTCAATACACAGCATGGCCACACTAAACAAGAATCAAGTATTTTATATGCGAGAATAATGGAAACAGKAAAACACGGTCATTAATATGTAATGTAATTCCCACCGAGACTAGGAACTTTTGCTGCAAGTTGACYGAAAGAAAGAGCAGAAATAAATAAAATTCTGGCAATTGTATGAGCTGCTAATAAGATGACACCTTTCAATAAGTCAACGGACTCTTTTGAGTGTGGTGTGAATCTTTCAGTGCTTTGTACAATGCACCACTTACACAACCTTTTAAATATTGTGTTCAGGTCTGATTTTATTATCACTTTGTACGGTGATAATAAAATACTAACTACAACCAGAGAAGATTTGGAGAAGAGCTATCAAGATGATTAAGAAAAATGTACTTATTATGAGAAAACTTGGGTAAGTTATATTAGCCTTTAAAGGTAAAATTTGAGATGAACATAGTGGATGAAAGAACAAAGCAGCGTTCACATGGGTACTAAATGTAACTAGTTGCAAGTTACAGACATTTATGTTAAGAAAAAAGTTTTGACAAACAGAAAATTATAAACTTGTAAAATATTTTATTTAACCTTTTTGAACTGAAGCAATAATAATAATAATAATAATAAAAAAAAAACAAACCAGAAAAATGTCAGCAAGGTTTTTTTTTTCCTTGCTCTAAGAGTTGAATTTATGGTATCAGCTTTGCATACCATAAGAACTGATATGCCTTACCTTTAGTAAAACACTACTGTAAAACATGAATATATATGCAAACAAACAGAGTCATTAAAATCTACTTTAAAATAATTTACATTAATTAAAGCTATTTTGGTTCGAACTTCTGCATTTACATCCTTTAGAACCCAACATCATTACTATCTACTTTGGCTAGCATGTTTGCAGGATCATGAATAGATATACGCATATTCTTTATTTTATTCTCACATTCATTAGGTCTCAATTATCTTGAGAGAAGCATGGTATTTAACATATAGTGAATGACRAAGTACATTTTTACTTACAATTAGCTGTTTCAAGCCTACAAATGACTGTTCTACAGAGTTGGCATTTAAAACTTGTCTCTTCACTGCAGCTTGTTCTCCCAAGAAGCGAAGCATTAAATCTTTCACTGCATCTCCCTTGGTGTCCATGGAAGGAAAAACAAAAAGAAACATAAGATACTTTCTAACATTATTGCAAATTGTTAAATTAAAGCTGAGCAAAATATTTTTTCTACCTTGAGCAATGCTTCTTTTCCACCACTTTTTGTGTGACATGAATACAGAATCATAGAATAATAGAATCCTTAAGGTTGGAAGGGACCTCTAGAGGTCATCTAGTGAAACTCCCTAGGCTCTCCTAGAGCATGTTGGTGTCCAAGTGGGTTTTGAAGATCTCCAGAGGAGGAGACTCCACAACCTCTCTGGGCAGCCTGTTCCAATGGTTTGTCACCCTCACTGTTAAGAAATTCCTTCGCAAGTTCCTGTGGAACTTTTGTTGCCTCAATTTGAGGCCATTTCCTCTAGTTCTATCGCTGGCCACCAGTGAGAAGAGGCCAGCCCCATCCTCCTCATTCCCTCCCTTGAGGTACRTACAGACATCGACCAGGTCCCCTCTCAGTCTTCTCTTCTCCAGGCTGAAGAGGCCCAGCTCTCTCAGCCTTTCCTCAYAGGGCAGATGTTCCAGACCCCTAATCATCTTTGTAGCCCTGCACTGGACTCTCTCTCCACATGCTCCACATCCCTCCTGCACTGGGGAGGCCCAGAACTGGAGACAGTACTCGAGGTGCGGCCTCACCAGGGCTGAGTAGAGGGGCAGAATCACCTCCCTCGACCTGCTGGAGACGYTCTTCTTAATGCACCCCAGGATCCCATTGGCCTTCTTGGCCACAAGGGCACACTACTGCCTCATGGTCAACTTGTCGTCCACCATGATGCCCAGGTCCCTCTCTGCAGGGCTGCTCTCCAGGAGGTCCGTTCCCAGCATACATACATATACATACATATCTACTGGCACCATTTCAATGCAAATTTCTAGRCTGACTTCACATTATTTGCTAATTCTTTTTTCTAACATGCAGGTGTCAGTTAGCTTCAAAAATCAGACATGTTTACTTCTCATCATCCTTTAAATATCTAAYAAAACACTGTTGAAAGACCTTACCAAATACAGCAAGTTTTACTAGGTGACTATTACTAAGTTTTTCTAGTGACTGTTACTATGTTGAAGGTCRCAATTTCCTCACCAAAAATGTAATAGCACTTGATCAGCTGACCTGAAGCACACACAGAAACTAAACCCTGACTGAGAGATTAGAAGCCAAAGTGAACAGTAATCTTTTAACGAACAGTTACAACTATCAAAAACACCTTTCTGTCTACCTTTCTGTCTATTACGATTTCTGTCTATTATGATCCCTGTCTTATCTCATAAACACCGCTATTTCACTACCACTTAAATGGACAAATGTTGTTCTCCTGACTGTTCCTCTAATCTTTTTTTATAATTCCATTACATCCTTTCAGATATGTGGTAAGGAGAACAGCATGCAGAATTTAAGATGTGATGCAGAGAAAAAAGAAACACAAAGACTTTGTCCTGAAAAATAAATATATAAAATAAAGTTTAGCTAGGATAAAGATATGCATTTAACTGATATTAAATGTTGGCAYTTTCTCACAGGTGGTGACAGGAAATTCATTATATTTTCTGTCTAGTTTCATAAGAAACAAGACTGCAACTACTGTTTTATTACTTCAAATTTTTTCACCTCTGATGCTTTACCTATCCTATGAACAAGATTTCTACCTTTAAAATCAGAGTATGTCCAATGAAACAAACACAAAAGAAACATTAATCGTCCACTCCACTTCTTTGGAAAAGGAAATACTACTTATGAAGGACTGTAATGAAATGGAAGGTAGCAGACAACTGCTGCAGACAGAAATAGGCATTCACTGCAATAGTTTAGCTTTGCTGAGCTGCCAGAAAAAAAAAAAAAACAGTTCGCAAGAAGCATTTAATATATCTGATATAAATTTCTCCATGTAGTGAAGAAAAGGCCCTTGCACCAGTTGAGAAATCTTGACAGAAAATGAAAYGGCTTTTCTTTTCTAAACCCTTTCCCTCAAAATCTGATCAGAATTTTGCTTCTTCCCAGTAGCTGGCTCCAGCACTCATCTTGCTACAACTTATGCCTTTCCAAAGTCAGGAAAGACATAAATGACACAATTCCAGCCAGCGTCAACACTATTCATAGCATGTGAACATTGTTGTGAAAAATGTTATATACTGCTTGGTTGAAAAAGTGCAAACACAACTGTCTGCCTTCAAGCTTCCCAGAATAGCATTCTGGTTTAGTTTATGTTCAAAATGGGAGCATAGATTCTGCCCATTCTTGTTATAAAATTTAACTGGAACAATTTAAGATCAGATCTGATTTTTGACCTTTCATGTATGAGCAGAGAGTCATATTAAGTTTGGTGGACTGGTGTAATATGAAGTGACCTTAGGCAATACTATGCAGCACGAAGAAGATGCACCAATTTTTGGAGAGGTCTTATTCAGTATTTCTAAAATATAATTGTAAACAAAAGATATAATCACAGACTCTTACCTGGATATTATCAAATTTTAATCCGGGCATGGTGAGATTCTCTTTGTCTATAAACACAGTGCTGTATTGCTGTGTAGCAACTGAAATCAAAACGTTCCTGGTTTCCTCGCTAGGAAGCCAAGCATCATTTCTTCTATCTAGCTCACTCATATTCAAGGCTGTGGCAAATGGGTCATCACTCCCAGCAAAAACAGCCTGGATTTGGGAGAAGGGTTTGGGAGACTGAGATATTTCTAAAGAGCCTGGAGGACCACCTATTTCCGTTCTCCCATTTCCTATAGAAAAAGTAGGGTCAGGTGAAGCATGAGAACTGTCTCCAGTGGAAGAAATAGAGGACATTTGTTCTGAGACTGAAGAGCTAGCATTGGGATTACTGACAGAAATAAAACTAGATGTGGTAAATGAATCAAAAAAATCAGAAGCTAAAGTATTAGTGTTCACAGTATCACCAAAGAATTTGCTTAGACTAGGACTCGGCTGAACTACCTGTGGATTAGACTTCACTGGAGTCTCAATTATACTACTAAAACTGGGAGATTTTACCATCTGAGGCTCAAAACCATCATGCAGGAACAGCTGCGGCTGTGCATGAGCACTGTTTGCTTGGCTGAAAATGGTGCATACGGGGATGGGCTCAGCCTCAGCAGCTGGTTTGCCCGTGCTAGGTAATGGCACCTGCTCCTCGGCCTTGTGCTCATCACCATTTGGTCTTGTTTGCACAGGAACGTTGTTTATCGATGTCGGTTCCTCCTTCACTGCTTCCTGAATTGATTCTTCTTTTAAAGATGCCTGATCATCTGTTCCAATCTCAGAAATGTCTTTGGGTGTTTCTTCGTGTTCAGTTTCACTCTCATTACTTAAAAGCTCTTCCTTACCCACTTCTGCTYGCATTTTTTGATTGTCTTTGGCTTCCATTTGTTCCACAATCTCCTGCAGACAACCCAGCTCCCCAGTGTCATCYTCACTGTTGTTTGGTGAATCTGAAATAATGACACTCTCCATCATTTGCTCGTTAAGTTTATCTATAAAGTTATTAGAGTCTTCGGACACCGTTTCATTCCCTTCAGACTCAAAGTCGTCTCCACCGAGATCGATGGTCTCCTCGTGAAAGAGCATTTCTTCCGGAGTGTTCTGTTGAGCCCCATCACCCCTGTTCTCTTCATCGGACGTGCTCCTGGCATCCCTGGTGCTACTCCCGTCGCTTTCCATTGCGACTGCAGGAAGACAAACGGGTACCGCAACAAGCTCCGTTACTCGGGCCCCACTCAAACACAGCCAAACCCGCGTTTTGCTGCCAACGAGCCCGACCCTGTGACGCGGGCGTGCAGGGGCGGCCTCACTGCAGCCGCCGCAGCTGGGGCCGCCTCAGGGGAGGGCGCTTCCCGCACGGCGGCCCCGGGGCCCCCGGGGCTCCCTTCGGGACTCGGAACCGGCAGCAACTCCCGCGACCACCTCGAGGTTGCCCCCACTTCCGCTCACCTCAGCCCGGCGGCGCTCCCGTCACGGCCGCCCCTAGCGCGCATGCRCCATGGGCCGGGGGAACGGGCGGCGCCTGCGCCAGCGCGCCTCCCGGAAGCCGGCGGGCGACGGGCAGCAACGAGGGCCAGAAAGGCCGCGCCGAGGCGCGCGCGCGGAGGCGGCGGCCATGGAGGACGACSCGCCGGTCATCTACGGGCTCGAGTTCCAGGTGGGTGCCGGGTCCCTCGGTCCCTCTGGGCGCGCGGAGAGGGCCTGGGGCCGCTCCCTGCGGCCTTGAGGTTTCCTGAGATTGTATCCAGCGTGTTCTTGGCTGCGGATTCCCAGCTTGGACACCTCTCCTAAGGAGGGCTGGGCGTCCTGTGGCCGTCCTGGGAGCGGGGAGGCGCCGCCGCCTGGCTCGGGCGGTCGCTGATCCTCCTTGTAGAGCGGCTCCGTATAGCAGCGAGCCCATGCATGGGGAGCACGTATAGCAGGCTGGGATAGCGAGCAGGTAAAGGTTTGYATTCCCGAGAGAGATCCCAGGATGCAGTGCCTTCCTGCCGGGAAGCTGCCGGTGGCTCCGCACCCCAGCTGGTGGGAGTGTCGTTGCGGGGGGGAAAGGCTCTTGTTATGCAGTGTGTGGAGTTACTTATTAATCGGGTGTTTGTGCTTGCCTATTTTCTATAGGCACCCRTCCCAAGGAGCCCCTGGAAGGTGTCCTGGCAGCCAGGGAGTCTCTTTGTGATGGGTTTTGCATCCTGCTCTGGTGTCCAGCCCCTTGAACTAGCTGCTCTGTGGTCCTCTATAAACACATCTCTGTAGCATCCTATAGTTTTGTGTTCTAATTCTGTATTAGCTCTTGTTGAAACTGACCTTCACCATATGTTAGATATGCTGCGATCTGGCAATTAGGTATTCTGTGGGTGGTGAAAGGTGGCTGTAACTTTTACTTAAAATTAGTAATTAGCTTAAACTTAAGTTTCTTGTGCACCATCTTGTGCAAGAATATATCTTGTGTTTTAAAGGAAAGCGTAGTTTCTTTGTTCTATAAAATAAATCTCCCAAAATCCCATTGCATGGGACCCCTATGCAAAAAATCTGTGGAAACAACCAACAGCAAACACAAGAAAACCTCATATGTCTCCTGTGGACYTCATCTCTCTTCAGAGTGTGTAGCAGGGCTGTCAGGTGGGAAGCTAAGAGGGATCCGTAATCCAAAAGAAATGCGGTGAATGCATTTAGAAAGGAGAGGGAAGGATAGCCTTATGGATAAGGTGGCAAAGGAGCATGGAGATGAAGGCTCTGGTTTTAATCTTCATGAACTGCTAACGTGGCCTTAAAGCAAATTACATGACTGTGCTCTGGGAATGATCCTAAGGGAGAGGTTTAAGCCTAAAACATGCATGGCTCTTCTAACTTGTATCACCAAGTCTAATAAAATACATTATTATGGTTTTAATCCTAGTTTTATAATGGCGTTATCATCACAACTTACAGTTCTCTCTGGTATGCATCAGAAACACTTAACTGAGGGCTCCATGTCTTCAGTTTAATATCTGTATTTAAGTGCAGTTGAAATAATATCTTTTTCTTGCTTATGTTTGACTCAATTATTTTGAGACTTTACTTTAGTGTTTAGAGCCTTGTTAATTCCAAACTAAAATTTGAAATGATGGAGCATTTAAAAAGAGGGGAAAAAAAAAAAGTTGGGATGGGGATCTCATTTTCTTTTTTTTGATATGAATAAAAACTATATGTGATAAAATTGAAATCTCTAAACTATTGCTACTGATTGCAGACTACAAAACCAGATTTAGCTGCAAAAGTTGGTAAGAATCTGCTTTTGGCTGTTGTCACAGACAATGTGCCTKTCTGGGATGTGCCTTTGGTCTGATCCAGTGGGCATAATTTATTTGAACTTCAGGATGTGTTATTCTTTGGTGCATTTTAAAACTTGGAGTAGATTCTCCAAGTGTAGTGAAAATGAGCAAGCAGTGGAGAAACGGCTGTACAAGATGCTGGGTCTGAATTTAGGGCTGAATGGTCAGACTGAGGACCACGATGACAAATCTGAGGCAGTTGACAGGAGTAGCTGCAGAACACCTCAGTACAGAGAGGCTGTGCCTTTTGAGAGGACCCTTCACCAATAACTCTGGATTATGAGACTGTAGGGAACAGAGGCTGTAGTTGAGCACTGCTGTTCACCAGTGAAATTATCCAGCTCTTGTCCTTTGTAGACCTGGTCTATATCTACTACGTCACCTGGAGTATGCAGCATATTTACCCTGAGTTTAGCAGGATATATTTTCAGGTGGCTAATCTTTTGTTTCTCTCTCTCTATCCTATTATTTGAGTACATAAATGGGGCTATCTTTCAGGGGGTGCACAAGCACAGCTGTATCTCTGTGCTGCCCTGGCTTCATCTTAGGGCTGCCTGATGCTTATACTCTTGGAACTGAGCTTCATGGAGGGATACTTTTCCTGATGGACATTTGCCACTGCTGTGGTGCCAATGGTGATTCTGGGTGTCTAAAAAACCCAGGTGTCTGAAAGCATGTGGCAGCTGGCAAGCAACTGAGCAGAGCTCATGGAAAAACTGCCAGTGAGGGATAATTCTGTGCTTGTATTTGGAGCATTTAAGGGATTTGGGAGATACAACAAGAAGAGGCTGAATTTCAATATAAGAGACACTCCTTATTGTGGGCTTAAGAAAAAACAAATGTTTACAAAGTCAAGGGAGTTGCAAAGCTGGTAGGAAGCTTGTAAGGTAGACACAGAGCTGAGGCACTTCATGAGGGCACTTTGAGCTGTTCTCTAGGAGGGAATCTGGCTGAGGGAGGCCTAATGAAACACATCAATGCTCTGCTACGGTTTGTGTGCTGTGTTGGGCTCCTAAAGGCTTCTTGCATAAGCTATGCTTGGTCCGTATCGTAATTTTTAGTTAGCTGTGAGTAGGTTTTATGAAGTTGGCCAGAGACTATTGATATGGAGGTTTTTTTGCCTGTTTGCAAAGGTAAGGTGAGGCCTTTGGAAAAATACAACTTTTGGAAACAAAAATCTAAAACATTGCACACTGACTGCAAATGGATTCGTCACAAGCCTAGTACAGTGTGTAGATATGTGAAAAAATAACAATATTGAATGGCTCAACTGATTTCCGTTGTTCCAATGGAATAGAGTTATTAGACAGGAAGGGGTATTCCTTATGAAAGGAGATTTTTTAGGATGGTGCAGGTTATTGGTATAGTTACCAGTGTTCAGGGGCGCCAGTAGCCTTGTGCCTCTCCTAGTGCGAGGGCCTGAAGGTTGTGGCTCCTGCTGACACTGAAGTTCTCYTCACCCCCAGGAAAACCTCTCTGGTATCTATTATTTATTTATTTATTTAGTTTGAGGATATAGCTTTGGAGAGGTCTTTGGAGAATTTATTYTGGATATTCTAAGTCAATTCAAGAAATTGCATGCTAGTGTCCTACTGCACCTGCTGGTGTCCATCTCAGTCCTCTTGTGTTTCTTAGCTTGCTTTCCTCATGAGTGCTAGTCCAGTGCACTTTAAGCCAGTATTCTCTCATTTGTTTTTCCATCTGCCTCACTCCCTGTGTGCCTTTGAGGCCAATATTTCAACTGGGAGGACTTCTTCTCAATTTAATGTATTATTAGATTTGAAGACTTACCAGAGGAAAAGAAAAGTAGATAAATGACAAAACTCTGAAGTAATCCTCTAAAGATCTTCATAAAGCATGAAATGATTTGAGCTATTTCTTTTAGGACCTTCAAGCAATTATCAGGATGCTAATAATATTAGGCTGTGGTACTGCATGTTAACAATACAAGGGTATAATTGTGGAATGTTAGAAAAAATATTAAAAATATTATTATTGCTGTTGTGCTTCATTAAAAACAGTGACATGTGCAGTGTGGAAGTGGGGTTTCTAAGGCTGYTCGTGCTGTGCAGGGTTTTGTGTGAAGGTTATAGTTGTAGCTGTGAGGATTTGCATGGAATCTGCTGGCCCTTGGAACAGGACAGTGCAGTATTCCCACCTTARTGGTGGGAATTCTGTGCTGTAGAAGCCTCAGAGGAAGCAGCTCTGTGTAGCACTGCGAGTCAGCTGGGCATGGGAGGCTGCTCAGGGATGCTCAGTGGTAGCACCATTACAGCTTAGGAGGGTCTCCTGCTGGAGTATGAGAAACAAGGCTGTCCTGCGTAAAGATCAAAGGGTGCGTGTTGGAAGTTGGAATTATGCTAGAAGGCAAAAGTCAAATTCATAACAAGATCAACTTGAACCTTCTCTAGGGGGCAATGCTTGTATGTTGCTTTCAGAATGATTTACCAGCAAAAGCAAACCTCTTCCCAACCCCTGAAGTTGTCGTGTACTATTTTTCTTTTTCTGAGTATAAAGAGATGATGGTCTAATAACTCTTGGATTTGGGCACTGTAAGCCAAACACTGTCCTTTGCATTTTGTGTCGCAAGTTAACTGCTTATTAGCACAGATTGATCATATGAACTTCAAATTACATGTGAGTTGCCGAAATTCTCTTTATTGCATTACACTTTGCAGCTGTTTCAGACGTTGGAGTTGGTATATGCCACCTTCTGTCAGCTAGACAGAAAAAGCAATGAAGAAATATTTAGATTACTCAAGCTATTTATTCTTTGCCCCTTTGGCTAATATTTCAAATGATGGAGAGAAGAGGAAGGTTCAGGAAAATTCATGAACACAGTCTAGGTATTTGGTTTGTTCACTGACATGCTTAATCTAAGCCCTCTCTCTCTTTAGGTTTGTCATAGTGTTCCCAGGGCTCCACTGCTGCAGGTGTCAGAGACCCTTCCCTCTGCAGGCTCAGGTTTATGTACTAGTTTGATTTATTTCTCCCCAAGGCTTTTACTGTTCCTCAGGTGGTCTGAATTATCACAGTAGGATAGTAGAAGATCTTTGTCCAACATCACGCTGAGCTTGATGTAGGCACGGCCATAGCATCCACTCTCCAATTGACCTTTCCCACCTTCAGGCCTGATAGCTGCTGTTTCTGTCCTTAAGCTTTAGTGTCACACTTGTGTTTTCAGGTGCTTGCACACCTTTTGCACTGTCTAAATAAGTGTCTGGTGCTTTACAGCAAAGTGCTTGTCTTTCCTGTTATGTGATGCATTTCAGGATCCCTTTCTAAGACAAGGGAGCAACAGGCTCATGTGGCATCAACACTGTTTGTTATCCAACTCTGAGCCTGTTGGTGTTTTGACCATAGTTAATATATACACTATAGGATCTGTTAAGCCTGTGTGCCTGATGGGAATAATTTTTGAAGGATTAGCAGATCTTAGTTAGCACTGTTGTTTTCTTGGAAGAGGAATTTGCTCGAGTCTTTTTGCTAAAGACAACTTGTGMTCTTTTCCTTGCAGTTTATTGCAAATCTTTCTAGGGACAGCTCTTTCATGACTTGGAGCTTTGTCCACTACTACTACCACTGGGGAGGGGGGTGGGGGGGAAAGGTCATGTTGCTTGTTGCTTTTCTTCTTGTCTGATGGAAAGCAGAATAACAGCTAAAATTCTACATTAACAKCGTGTATTATCCTCAAAGGGGGAAAAAAGCCCTAATTCTATTGCAAAGGGAATTAACGGTCACAGAGAAGGGAAGGATCTTGTTTTTGTTCACCTTTTTCTCTTCTTTGCTTCCATCACATTTTCTGTGGGATTGTTGYGTCTTTCCAGCCTTAGACTAAATGTGTGTTCATGTTTTATCCTGTAAGTTCAAGCTTCTTCTAAGAAACRGTAGGATTTTCCTTTTGCAAACACATCTTGCTTTGATTCCATCTCAGGCGAGGTTCMTTCCATCTTCGTCAGGCGATTTGGCTGCCTCCTTTTAGCAGGGTCCTTTACTCAAAGTGCCCTAAACAAAAAAGCTGGTTCCTGAAAGTGTGTGATTGTTTCCTAGCCTCTAGTTCCATCTACCTTCCATGACTTTCACAAGTGTTATTACAAACAGGTAGCTGGTTCTTTGTAGGCAATATCTTTTAATTTGTCCACCAGCACSTTTGTGTTTGCCAAGGTATTGATGCATTCAGCTTAGCAGGAGCCTGCTAATCCCCAGTTTTAACTGCAGACTTAGTTATCTGGCTATTCAGCAGTTCTGGAATGTGGGGTTCTCTTTTTGGGCTGTAGATCAGTGTATTACTCAGTACTGAGGCACAGATTCATCTGAGAACGTTAAGGAAAGACTTATCTCCTGATAATGTCATTGACGTGTTTGTGTTCATAGTTACACGTGTATAAGCTACTGTTTCTGTGACAGCAGCATAAAATATTTTCTGTGTGATTTTTTTTCACATATATGTTCACATACAGGAAGATCGTATTCCATCTCCAGTGGAAATGCTCAAGCAGCCTTTCCAACTGTGTGGAAGACAACTTATTGAAGCTTTTTGTTTTCTTTCATAGACAAACCTAGTTCACTCAGCTTTGTGGTCTATTACTACTTACCTCTTCTTTTAATTTCTGTTCCTCCAAGATGGTGGTGRTCACTCCCCAGTGATGCAGACTTGAAAAGCAGGAAGAATGTCTTTCAGTTCTCTTCCAAACCTTTACTATGAAATTTTTACTAACAACTTAGTGTTTGYYTTCTCTATTTACTATGATAGTATTTGTTATCAATTGCAAGGAAAAGAATGCTTTTATTTTTATGGAGATGTCATAAGTCTGAATTGTTTGAAAACTTCTGGTAGAACTGTCTTTCTGATATTGCAGCATGCAATACATTTAAGAATTGAGGCATTGCTCTAGTGACATTTTTTTCTACTCTTCCTTTGTCAATTAAAATTAATTAGAAAGAGGTGCTTTTGTATTGAATATCCTCAGTTGAGTAACAAAGGACAGTTACTGTATTTGGCAACTGTATCCTATATGCACCTTGCAAATGTGAGAAACTGCACACACAAAAATCTTGATTAAACAGCATAAAAACATAAAGGACAGGAAACATTTAAAAGTTTTAAGGATGTGGTGCTTAACATGATGATAATTGATTCATGAACRTCAAAATTTTGGCAGAGATTAATGGCTTGTCTTAATTACACTTTTCTGATGGCTTTCTTTTTTCCCTAGGCACGAACTCTATCACCTCAGACAGCAGAAACAGATGCAATAAGATTTTTGGTTGGGACACAATCTCTTAGATATGATAATCAGGTAATTTTGTTGTGTTTTTCTGTTTTTCTTTTTTATAATAGCAGTATGATTAAATTTAATTTCCCTCCCTCCTCCCTCACCTGCCCAATTTGAACAGTAGTGATAGTTTGGTTAATGATTTTTGTGAGCAAAGGTATTAGTAAGTATGGATGAATGAAAAGTTACATGTATTTTTKGAAAATTAAATTTAAACTCTTCTAAATTAAATGACTGAATCAAATTGGTTGCTTAGTGAAGAAAMTACTTTTTTGTTGTTGTTAATTTACATATTTGGATTGCCTGGAGCTATCTTTAAACCTCCAAAGAGATTGGAAGTAAAATAAAATTTGTTAGTTTTGAATCCTGATTGACTTTGATGGGACTCCTGTTGTACATATTGTTCTGCATATGTGAAGCCTCATAAACTGGATTTTTTGTTTTTAATTATTAGCAATCATCTGTGTGTTTTTTCTGATCATTAATTTAACAATAGTTTAAACTAGAGGTGTGTGAGAGACTTTCATGGTTCTGWTGGACTCTTTCTTCTGTAGCTGTAGTTAGTTATCTGTATAAAAAAATTGCCATAATTGTTCTGACTAAAATTCAGCAAATGGCTTTGTACTGAAGAATGGRCTTGAGACCTGAATAACTAGAAAGCTCGCAGAATGACTGCTGGTATGGCCTCCTTTGAAACTGGTTTGTAATTCATTGCACAAAAAGATCTTGAAACTGCAGCCTGGGGAAATGTGAACTGTCTGTTTATCATGCTGATGTTTTGAGTTTGATGCTCAGAGATAATGCTGTGTGGTACTCAATTTTTAACAATTCAAAGGCATAAGGAGTATGTCTGAGTCTTTTGTCTCACAAGTATTATCTGAGATTAAAAGAGAGAGGTGAGGAGATAAACTTGATTAAGAATGTGAGTTTCTGTTTGGACTATCTCAGATGACCATCAGGCATTMTACTGTGTGTTCAACCAGTAGAAAAATACTACATAACCAGCCAAAAAAATCCCACTCTTTCTCAGTTTTACTAACAATTAAATCCTGATCCAGAAGAGTGATTGAAGAGTGATTCTAGCTTCTTGGCTGATATCCAGGAGGTCTTAAATAATTTAACTGTGCTCATTCAGGTAAGCATAAATTCCCCATTTTAGAAATACCTCTGCACATGTGTACTTCAACTTTATCAAGCATTCTTGCTGCCTTTTTTTCCTTCCCCAACCCTGTGAATAATAGACATGCAGAAAGCTTCCTGGGGTAGTGGAGCAAGTTTGGGAAGTATTGTCTTTCAGCTGTGCTTCAGGCTGTCAGTGTCTTTCAGTTAGTTGCTAATCCCCATGAAGTGCCCTAGGCCTTAAGTCCTTATTGCTTAATTCAGTAGTAGATTCTTTAGATTTCCTTGAACTTTGTTACTAAACCAGTTTTATGAGCTGGCTTGCTGCATCTCCTACTTGATTGGGTACTGCCCTGCATGCAGCCCCATCACCTGCAAGGCCTCCCCTGTCAAGGAGTGTTGCTATAGGAAATGATTTAGGCTTTCTATAGAAGATGTAGTGTAACTTTTCCTATTAACACTCTTATTTCAAAGTGAATGGAGAAAAATCTTAATAAGGTGTAGTGTTAGTATCCCAAATGCTGGGATAATGTGTAGTGCTTGGTATTTGCCGACTCATTTTCTGGTTTCTGCAGCCTGCAAAGATATGCTGTAAGAAAATCCAGCTTGGGCATTGCCAAGTGTCCAGCTACTGATGATGTCACTTGARGCAGAAGCATCACAGTGGAGGAGAAATTGATTATCTGTGGTTATCTGTGACTTGAAGGGGCTTTAGGTGAAGCTTTCAATATTCTTTCAATTTATGTATTGAATGACCCTCTTACCTTGGTTTGTTGGAGCACAGAATATGTGTTGCAGTAAATGGAATTTTGATTTTTGATTCACCTTTAGGGATTTTCATGGAGATATCAAGGACATTAGGTAACTCCACTGGAGGGTTTTCTTTTTTCCTTTTATTTTTCAGATAGCTAATAACAAGCAAATTATTCAGTCAAAAAGGGCTAGTTGTGCCCTGTATGAAGAACTAATACAACTTTAAGTTCAAATCCTCTTCTACCAAGACAGATCTCCACACTTCCATATTCCTCCTTAATATACCCAAGCATACTTGATACAAGAACTTTCAGGGATCTGCTTGGTCTTGGAATGCAAAAGCCAAATATCAATGTTTCTATCTTCCTACAGATTGTAGCTGTAGTATATGTTATATGTCATTATTCCTTACCTTCTAATCCTGAGGTCTTTGAAACACTATTTTTGTCAGTTTAATTTGTAAGTTTATTCATTGAAAATATTGAAACATTGAAAGTTGTAATTTAGAAAAAGAAAAAAAACTACAAGAGAAGTCTGTGCAGATGATTTCTTTCAACAGAAATAGAAGAGGAACAGTTAGAAATTGAGGTTTAATGATGAAAAGAATAAATGCTCTGTATAGAGAGAAACACTTAAAGCGAGAAACAGAGTAGATGAGAGAAAAATGTACAAGAAAGTGAAATAAAGTAAAACCATGACACCAAAGACTTCTGGAAGGCAGAAAGGGCCACCTCATTTGCTAAGTAGGTTGATTGGTATTTAGTTGGTGTAGGAGATGAATAGGGTCTGAGTTTCCTGCTTGATTTATAGATCAGACAACAACTGAATTCTGATAACTGGCTAAACAGTTGCAGAGATGCTTGTATWCAGAGTGGGAGAAAATGCAGGTGATGGGGATTTAAAATTTGAAGAAGGAATTGCTAATGGCATCATTTGGAGGAAAGAAGAAAAGGTAGCAAACTCAGTGTTCAGCCATTTAAAAAAAAAGTGTGCAATATTGCCAATTTAGATTAACTTGTTTCATTTCTAGCTTTTTATACCCTTTATGAAAAATATCTGTAATATAGCATAACAGAAGTTTTAGCAGTGAAGCAATTCAGTAGCTAGTGTTGAGATGTCTGTTTCTTTCTTTTCATTGCTTATGGAACCAGGCTAATGAACTTTTAATGAGGATAGAGTTCACTGAAAGTTGTAGGTCTTCTAGATATCTTTGTTTGTGGTTGAGCTTATTGGAATTAGTTCCATAAATAGAGTTACTTATTTTATGTAGAAATGTGTATGTAGAGAAAGTAGTGTAATTTAAAATACAAGGAAAGACCGGAGTGAGGTAGWTCGATTAAAAACATTAGATGTTTCTTAGTCTGTTTTTCGTATGTGACTCCTCAGGTGAGCTCCTTGAAACAAACAACAACAACAACAAAAAAGCCCCAAAACAAATGATCAAAAGCCTTTTCACTATATATCAGCTATCCTAGTTTCAGATAAAATTTCTTTCCCATCCCAATTCTTTGATTGTTTGAATGTGATAATTTGAATATAGAATTGGTGCAGGTATTTAAAATTGCTGTGAGAAATGTTGAACTGAAAAACTAGTGGAAGTAGTTTAACTGTGACGTGAAAATTACTGTCAAACTTCTAAGTTGCAGCATTGAGAAGAGTATGCATGGGATTTCYTTGAAATATGGAAATTGCTGTTCTGGAGAAATATATCCTGCATGAAATTAATGTTACACTAAATTGTTAGTATAACAATTAATTAAAGTAGATATGAGTTACAAAATTCTCATTAAGTTGTTCTGTGCAGTCACTGTGTATAATTAAGACCCACAGGAAAACATTTGAAGCCCTAATTTTATMTTTTATTTTATTTTCAGATTCACATCATAGATTTTGATGATGAAAATAACATTATAAATAAAAATGTTCTCCTTCATCAAGTTGGTGAAATTTGGCACCTTAGTACCAGTCCTGCAGATAAAGATGTGCTAGCGACATGCTACAATAAAAGTAAGTGCTTTCTAAWCACTTCTCACTTAAGTATTTTAATACTTTTTCGTGTGCTGAAATTGAAAACTTAGCAATGTGTAAACAATTTAAAATWATATTCCTCTCAATATAAACATTTTCCAAAAATTTTGGAAATCTTGGTCTACCTCATAATCTTGGATTATCTTTGTTAYAAGTCTACTCTTAAATTCAAATCACAGAAAGCAGCAAAATAAAAATTTTCATCAGGCAAACAATATGGCAAATTAGATTCACCATATTTTTAGGCTTCAATCTTTGTTTTCATAGAATCATAGGAGTATCAAAGGAGGACTAGGTGAAATGTGGGCCTGCTGGTGAATGGGGCACAGACCTAGTGAGAAAGGATGCAGGAAAAGCTGAGATATTAGAGGCCTTCTTTGCCCCAGTCTTCATGATTAAGACTGGTCTGCAGGAATCTTTGCTGCTGAGGAGCAAGGAGAAATCCTGAAAAAATGAGGACTTTTCTTTGGTGGAGTAGGATCAGATTTGGGATCWCTTAGGCAAATTAGACAGACACAAGTCCGTGAGCCCTAATGGGATCCACTGAGGGAGCCGGCCAGTGTTATTACATGGTCACTCTCAATCTATTTTTCTGAGTTGTGAAGATCAGSAGAGGTGCCTAATATAGTCAGCCTAATAGCTGACTTTCTTCTGAAAACATAAATGWCACTCCAGTCTTAAAAAGGGCAAGAGGAGGACCCAGGGAATTGCAGGCCAGTCAGCTTTATCAAATGCCTGGGATGTTATGCCCATAACATCCTTGCAGGCAAACTCGGGTAGTGTGGGCTAGGTAGGAAGACAGTTCTCTTTTGAAAGAGAACTTACCAAACAGGTTTGCTAGAAATGGGCTTCTATCCAAMCACTTCCAGTCTGTGAGATATCCAATGAACATAACTGGACATATTAATTCGTATGTGTGTTTACTGTTCTAGCTGCTTTTTGTTCTAAATTGGATTTGCTTTACCAAGTTTATGAATACTAAACTTTACTRTTGGAACTTTGTGCATCTTCATTTAGAATCATCAGCCGTAAATATGCCAAAGAAAAGATATCCTTCTTAAAGGATTACTGATGGTTCCAAATAGCAAAATGTGGGACAGAAAACACACAGCATGGGGCTCTACTAAAAAAGTATTGGGTTCAGCAAACAACTTATTCCAACTAGTAATGCAACCAAATTAAACAGTCAAAGCATTTTAAGATCCTTTTAGGCACTTGCTTTTATATACTATGTTTGCTTTGCTTTACTGTTTTAAGAAGACTCTAACTTTTTTCTTYGCTGAATTACCAGTCAAATGAGATGCTGTTGGAAACAGTCATGTATATTTGTATTGCAACTGTGTCTCATGACTAAGTACAACACTTATGYAAAAAGAGGATTATATACTATTGCAGATTCTTGGCAGACTTGTTATGTTAATAAACCTTAATTTTATTGGTGACATCARTAAATACTGTGGTACCTATTCAGACTAGTATTTGTTGCTATTGAGACTAGTCCTTATTTTAAATGAGAGATATGTGATTGCAGTCTAAAATAATATATAATTTTCTCTTCCCCTCATAAAAACAAGCAAACYAAATCCTGTGTTTTTCTTGATTCCTTTTAATGTTTTCTCCCTTGAAATCAGATCTTCCAGCCTCGGTGACTAGCTAGTCATCCAGTGAGACTGTCATCACAGGTCATCAGTGCTGATAAAGGAAGAGCTATTGATAGAGATGTTTTAAGACTTTCATTTTTAATGAACAACTTAATTTCTATGACTAAGAAGTTTGGGGGAAGTTTTTTTATTTAAATAGATGGTACCTTTTCTTTTTTTAAAATAGCAACCTTTTTGGAGTGTATAGGTTATGCTTTCATCTCATGCTCCTCCAAAAGAGACTTCTACAGTCCATCTGAATGCAATAATAAGATTACTTAAGTATTGGTTAAAGTAAGAATTTCTGCAGTACTGTAAATAAATCCACATAGGTCTTCATTCTGTATCTTCCTTGTTCTTCTGTGTGTCTTTTTTATATTGTTTTTATTTATATTTATTTATTTTATTTATTTATATTTTTATATTGTTAATCATTAAACTCAGTAATATATGCTGTCCATTTCTGCTTTGTGTGAGAGTAAAGGGGAAATACCTGGAGAGCTACTGAGATACTGCTCCTGCTTATCTTCCAAAGTGCATGAGGAGGGAAGGGAACTGAAGGAGCTTCAACAATTCAAAATTGATTATCATGGTAACCTTAGCCTGTGCAGGGTTAAAACTCCTCAGTTCCGGTGGAAAAAGTGGCAGAGGGGAGGAAAACAAGGAATGACACAACTGTCTTGTCTRTTAGTGTGAGCTATTTTTAGTACCTGATGAATTAATGAGATGCAGTAGCATCAAGGGACCTGAGGTTTGTACTGTGCCAGTAATGCTGCTGCTTTGTGAACTTGTAGTAGAATGACTATTCTTCAGTTARGTTTTTCAGATTGATCTTTGCCTTAAGTCCACTGGGAAGAGGGAAACAGGAACTGAGAAGCAAAATTGTTATTGAGCATAAATTAAGACTTGAGGTTGGGCTATTTCCATTCAGCAACAGAATCTATGTTGAAAGTGAGGTGAGTAAGGAAAATGRTGTCTTTAGAAGTAGTTAGTCAAAGCCCCTTCCCAGCTCATTTTGAAACTAACTTGAGCAATAAGTTTTTACACTGCTGTTTTCTTATATATTTGTGCTTGGCTCTTCTTTCCCTTAAGAACTGAGTTTCTTGATCAAAATTGCATTGTGCATGTAAAATAATTTAAATACCCAGTGCAGACGTGTTCTTCAGCTTCTGCCAGGTTAGCTTCCAGATTTTAATAATGTAGTGACACACAAAGCCACAAGAGGGCAAAAGAAAGTGCAGCTGTAGAAGACTGCTGTCTCGCATTTTAGATGCCATATATATAATATATATACATACACACACAGACATATCTATTTCATTGTGTGTCTGCAAGCAAGATAGGTACCACTGTGCAGTGAYGATGAAGTTGAATAAATAAATTGTTTTTGTAAATCCATAAGATGCAAGCTTCTCTTTGATAAGAGAAAAACAGCAGTTTTATGTTTGTATGTGTGTATTTAAAATCCACTAATTTGAAACACTGCTTTTGCAATGACTTGTGTCTGTCTTGTGCACTACTTTTTTTTTTCTCCTCACCCAATAGATATTTATTTCTTTCACCAAAAAACTCTCCAGTAAGGATATTGGAAATAATATTGCTGGTGATGCTCACAGCTGCTTATTTTGAAGACAGCAYATGACTGACATCATTGGTTTCAATTTCCTTTGCTGTAGTAAAAGCCGTCTATGTAGGGGATATCATTGGTAGAGTTGCATAAAACTGAGCCATAAAATAAGACAGCGGAGTGCACAATGTGAAGTTGAATGATCTGTCTAAATTTTCCCATCTTTTTTTCATGGCACAAGACTGTACAAAGGAATTTTTGTAGTTTTAGGGAAGAAATATAGTAAATGATAGTCCTCTAGGTGTTCTTTGCAATTTATGCTTATTTTTCTCTAGAAATTGTAATTGTGATGTGTAACTTCTGGTGTTTCCATGAAGTACCTTCCAATAAGACTTTAAATGAAATAYCTGGCATGTGTAATAGAAAACCACTATATAAATGATGATTTTTTTTTTTCTGTTCTATCAATGGGAACTGTTCCATGTTAACTGGTGTTCAAATGGAAGGCCTGTCTATGTGAAGCAACATATAACTAARTCAGAAAGAAAGGAAGGAAACAGAAGTATTGAAGGATGGTCATGAGACTGAGAGTCCTAAAATACGGAAAGTTGATGAAATGCTTCTGAACTAGAGCTGTTCAGATTTAAGGGACCTCAGAGGGTGTCTCACTCAACCTTCTGGTGAAGCAGAGTTAGCCCTGAGATCAGACCAGGTTCCTAAGTACAGYTGAGTCCAGAAAACTTCTACAAGTGGGAACCGCAGAGCTTCTCTGGAGAGCCCGTTCCACTGCTTGACTGTGTTCAGAGTACAAAATTTTTCCTCATATCYAATCAGAACCTCTTGTTTCAATGTAGACCAAGTGGCTCTTGTTTTCCCACTATGCACAAGGTGAARAGCTGCTATTAAGTTGCCCTAAGCTTCTCCAGGCTGAACAAGGCCAGTTCAGATCCCATGCAGGGCACATATTACATCTTGGTGACCTTTTGTTGAACTAGTGTCAGATGGTAGATRTGTCTCTTTTAAGGAGCCCCTACCTCTTGCTGTAATTGTTTTTCTGCAGTAATATGCTACAGAGATGACTTTTCGGTTTGGGCTGGAATCACCAACTCTTATTATAGGTAATAGATTGTAATTTTTTTCTTTAATGTTAGCTGTTTTGTGTGTCACGCACAGGGTGGAGTCCTTATCTTTTGAATGTTTTGTACAATGCATAGCGCAACTAAGTCATCTAAAATCAGTGTTCTTGGATGATGAAATCCCCTATTCTAAAGAAACATTTCAGACAGTGAGTGTATTGCAAAGAGAAGCTGTTCAGCATTAGGAAGACTGTATCCAGGCYGTGCTCAGAATTAATGTGTTTAGAATGATACAGCATGTACTAARTTGTAGCAGACTGGTTATCATTTGTAATGGAACCTCAGCTAGGTCTGCGTGTTTATGTGAGATGGAATATGTTACTTCCTGATTGAAAAGGATTTACAAACTTTCCAGTTGCAGATATTTGAGTTTGATTCTGTCTRATGTACATTGATTAATCAACTGCATCACTTGAAAGTGTCCTATTCTTTTTGCTCAGTTAAGTGATTGAGGATTGGGGATTCTCCTTGCTGTGTTTATCCCTCTTTTTGTTTCTGTTCTTGGATTCAATATTTCTGTTTGGTTTTATTCTTGGTGCRTTCAAAAACAGTGCCCTCCTAACTTCTTATATAAAGAAATCTGTTATATTTGTTGTATAAYGGAATTGTAGAGGTCAGAAAGGACACTTGGAGGCYRCCTGGGTCAGTCCSCCTGTTCAAAGCAGGGCCAACTGAAACAAGCTGCTCAGAGTCATGAATATATACAGGGATSAAGACTCCACAATCCATCTGGGCAACCTGTTCTAGCCTTGACCAACTTCAGTGTTTTAAAATCATTATTTATAAGTGGAATTTCTTGTATTTCTTTTTGTATCCGTTTCTTCTTATCCTGTCAGCAGACACCACTGGTAAGAGACTGACTCAATGTCTTTGCTCTCCCTTGCAGTATTTATGCACATGGTTTCCATCTCCACTTYTCGAGGCTCCAAACCTTTAATCATCTTTATGGGTCTTTGCTGGGCTTGGTGTAGTAAGTCCATGTCTCTCTTGTTCTGGAGAGCCTGGAACTGGAACAGAAGCAATCCAGATGTGGGCCCATCAGTGTTCAGTGGTGGAGAGGAGGGGGAAGCATCTCCATAGACTTGCTTGCAAGACTCTTCCTAGTGCAACCCAGGATACTTTTGGCCTCCCTTGCTGCACAGGTACATTGATGGCTAATGTTCAACTTATTGACCACAAGGATCCCCAGGTCCTTTCTGTTAATCTGCTTCCTTGGTGGTTGGTTCCCAACCTGTACTTGTTCATAGGATTATTCCTTGCTAGGTGGAAACTTTGCTGAATTTGGGTTTTCTATTGGTCCATTTCCTCAGCATGTTGAGGTCAGTRTGTGAGATTCACTGTGGTCTTTAAGAAAGATCTTTTAACAGTATCCACCTTACTGCCAGTCCTGGGAATACATAGCTAGTGACTGACTTCCAGCTGGATTTCATGCTGCAGTTGAAAATCCTTTGAGCCCAGCAGTTCAGCCATTTTCATTCCATCTCACCRATTACTTCTGTAGTCCGTATTTCATCAGTTTAATCTCATCAGTCTATGAGAATAAGATGTAAAACAGTGTTGAAAGAATGGCCAAAGTCAAGGTAARCATTATTCATTGCTCTCTCATCTTCCATTAAGTCATCCTTCTAATTGTGGAAGGAAATCAGGTTGATTAAGAATTRCTTCCCSTTTGTAAATCCATGYTGCCTCCTCCCAATCACYTTTTTGCCCTTTATRTGTTTGGAAACATTTTTCAGAAGGATTTGCTCCATCACCTTCGCAGGAAGGCTAACTAACCTGTAGTTCCCTGGATCCTCCTCTGTGAAGATGTGAGCGAATTTTGCCCTCTTTCAGTCCTCAGAAACGTTCCTCGTTTGCTGTGGCCTTTGAAAGATATTGGGAGTGGCCCTGCAATGAAAATAGCCAGCTGCATCTCTTCTCCTGGTTGTATCTCATCAGGTTCCATTTGTACAGATATTCTATCACTTGGCCCKCTTCTTTTGAGAGTCAGTAGCAGTGTAGTAGTGTGGGTGGTTTTTTTCTTTTGTTGTTTTGTTTTGGTTTTGGTTTTTCCGCTCCAGATTTCTCCCTGGTCTCAGAGGCCTGGCTTTCCTGAGGGCCAATCTTTACCAGTAAAAACTGAAGAAGGTATTTAGTACCTCTGCCTTGTCCATGACCTTTGCCATAGGACCCATGTCGCACTTGCTAGCAGGCCCCCACTTTCCCTAGTGTTGCTTTTGCTGCTATGATAGACCCCCAGAAGCCTTTTCTGACTGCAGCAGCACTGCTGACATTGGTCTGCCCTCTAATCYTGAACCATGAGATGACTCATCTGACTCATTGTCAATCCTTAGCAGAGATCCAGGCCTTCCAGCTGCTGTCTTGAATAATGAACAGATTTAACCTTCCAGATCTGCTGTTCCTGATCAGCCTGTACATGTCCATCCCAATAAGACTGTATATTTGAAGCATGCTGGAGCAGAAATGGTATCCCATTTCTAAGCTGAAGATTTGGTGGTGGAATAGTTGAGGCTTTTCTATAACCAAAGCTTATGGATTTGGTTTTGGTTATATTTTCAGGATTTTTTTTTTTCTTCTTGAGTTATAGGCGTGGTATAGAATCTATCTATTAATTGTTTATAATTAATATTTTCCATAGACTACTTATGATTGATGTAGGAGAACAGCTGAAAGGTAGCAGTTCAAATTGTCTGTATTAGGTCAAGATCCAAGCAAAATACACCTGAGGGATAAAAGCTCTGAATCATAAGTCAATGGTAGAAGAAAAATTGTGTGTTGATAGTGTAGCTACACATCTAGATCCCTTTATTAAGATAAGTGCTGTGTGGAGACTGTAACAACCYGGCATGAGGTGAAACAAACCTACACTTRGAAATCAAGTAACTGGTTAGGAATCAGTCTGCAGAGCTTGGGGCAAYCACATAAACCAACTACTTGTGTTGGGTACAGTGATATTTGTTTTGTTTGAGGTAGATTTCTGTAAACTGGCCAGTCATTGTATTTGTCTTTGGAAATCTCATGCAGTAAAATGTAAATAATAAAGTTTATTTAAATAGGACATTAAATGAGAAACTGTCTAGTGAGGGCCTGATGCAATGCGGGGATAAATGCTTCTCAGTTCCCATCAAACTGTTAAGAAATTTAGTGCTTAAAAGCTTCACAGAACATGAAGGGGGCACCTTAATGTGTTGCTATTCTCTAGATCTATTTGTCTGAAAGCTGCCGTGGCTTTGGAGGTGATGAAGTCAGTGCCTCTGAGACCTGCTTTCTCTGTGCTCTTTTTTTTTTTTTTTGGGTGTGCTGAAAAGCATCAGTGTTGATAATAGTGTTCAGCTGAAATGTAAATATGGTCCATTGGCTTTATTGGTGTATCACACAGATCCCCTCAGGACACAGTTAAGCCTCTCGGTGCTTCTGAGTGGCCAGCTAATACCTTGCGTCAGGTATGGCTGTCACAACAATTATGAAAACTGAGCGGGTGGTAACAATTCTGGAAAGGCTGTCAGGAATGAGCAAAAGAGGGTGGTCGAGGGTAGGTACTGCCAGTTTCTCCATTTTTTTTCTACTATGTAAAATACTTGAGACACATCTGATGCATCCAAAGAGACGTAACTTGTGACTTATGAGATTTGGTCATATGAAGCGTTGGAAAGAAAGCCCTCTGTGCTGCTGAGCAAGTTTAACAGCCTTGTAGCCAAATTCTGCTTGAGAGCCATACTGCGAAGGTCAGCTCATCAGTATAGCAATGGCTACAGTTCTTCACTTGCAGCTGTTCCATATGCCAGAATTTCAGCAATACAATTAGGAAATGCTRAGCTCCCTCTAACAGATTTATATACACTTATAAAGCATATCCCAAGGAAAAGAGGTGTGCTGCAATGTTGTCTCGAATCACCTTCGGAGAGCATAAGAATTGTCAGGCTACGGAAAAGTGGAATTTATGCCCTCTGCAGTCCTTTCAGCCTGCTGCTTSCTTTTGGCAGGTGCTGTCCCCAACTTCCATATGGTATGAGTGTTTTATTTGTCTCTCCCACGTGCCATACCCCACTCCTTTGCATGCTCTCTGAGATCATTATCTCTGTGTTGCTCTGGTGCATGTGGTCTTGAAAACCTCTGTATAYATCTGCATATGCAATGCAAATGTTAGGTCTGTTATCTAAAGATCTAAGCCGTATTTGTGCTGTATTGGTATGCAATAAATGTGAATTTATAGTCACTTGTGATGAGCGTCTCAACTGTGAGAAGGCTGCAGCTTATGCTGTGCTTATGCCATGTTGAAGTAGTGAGACCATAGCTGGGCATGGAGGGTGGATGTCCTGCTGGGAGTGTATGTCTGGGCAGGCCTGGACCATAATGTGTGACTTTTCTGCATTAGCTACTGCTTCCAGCTCTGCTTGAAAACAGGCTTCTGTTAAGATGCAGGCTGAGCTGCTGTTGTTTTTCTTCCCTGTTTCTGCATGCATGCCTTTCAAGATCAGAGCAGCTTAAAAAAGCTTTTGAATCATGGGGCAAAAAATCAAGCTGCCTTTAATTTGGTCTGAAAAATTTTGTCTGAAATACATAGAGTGAGATGTATGTAGGAATAAAAGTGTGAAGTAAAATACTGTGTAGGCATTAAGATTTTTTTTTTTTTGTCTTAGCCCAGAAAGAGTGGCATGCTGTTTTCCTGTCCCCCTGCTTTTCTTGTGACAGTAGAGGATGTGTTACCTCGCATAGACTGAGCATGGCGGGGGTGGGTTTGTTTTGCTTTTTTAACGAATTTACTAAACAGGCTGCAAGGCTTTTGTGTTTTTAAAAAAAGCATACTTGAATTATTTTGATTTTGATTTCTTCTCTTTTTTAAAAATAGAGCGGGCTGTTCATGTTCCTTAATGCAGAGGAGCGCTCCCTCTGGGCCCCTCCACGGTGAGGAGGCCCCAGGACCTTGCTGCTGGTTCCTGCAGTGCTACGAGCAGTAACGGCCCCAGCTGCGCTGCTCCTGGAGCAGCTTCCCTGCTCCAGCTGCAYGCAGAGCTGCCCAAGGGCCTCCCGGGCGGGACTAGGAGGTCCCTCTTGAGGTGGTGGATTTAGGAAGTACATACTTGCTGTTGTTGTTCCCTGGGCAGCTGCCTGGCTCTGCATGGCCCCACTCATCATGAGGAGCCTCTGCCAGGCCCTGGTGCTTCTGCTCCTCCAGCCTGGCTGTGAGGGTGCTCGAAGCCGTGTCCTTCAGGCTTCAAGGTTACACACGGCAGGGAAAGAAGCAGAATGACAGCAAAAAGTGGARGGGAAAATGATGATCTCGCAGATGCTGTGCGTAGTTAGCAATTAGAGAAATTAGAAATGCCAMGTTACAAAGGCACATATAAAAGTACACGAGAACAGAAAATATGAGACTAGCAATAACTGACTTTSGTATTTTATGGGAGAAAGGAAACAAGGGTGATTTATCATAGGTGYTTAGTTAAGAAGGATCATAAAGAATGAGTGAACATCAAGATGAAAATGTTGTGTAAAATGATATAATCAGGGAGGACTGAGCAGAGCCAGTCCTGTGACATTGGCTCTTGTGTCCCAGGTAACTGGCATCAAAATCCATTGCAGTCTGCTGGGATTTGAAGAGAGAGGGATTATATTTATTGCATGTCTATTTAAACTCATTTATGTCTTTTTGTCCCCTTTATACTATGATACTGCCTATTGGCGTTACTTAATAGATTYAGATTTAAGAGCTTTTTTTGTTTTATTTTTTTCAATTAATTTAATTTCATTAAATAGTAAAGTTTTATATTTTAAGGAGTGGCTTCCTCAAAGAGGAKTAGCCTCTCTGAATAACATAGTTCTTCTTTACCATATCTAATATTTCCACTGCCTCTGAAAGATGTTGGCAGACCTGATTTTGGGGGAATAAGTGCAGCAGATGAGTGGTGGTGGGCAGAGTATGAAAAGTGGTAGTACCTCTTGGCCTCTGAGTCATGGGTGTCTTGGTGCACATATGAAAGAGGGAGGTAAATGGGGCTCGTGGGTTTCAAGGTATCTTTGATACTCTTTTCTGCTCAAACTGCAGAGTATTGATGAGTATCCTTACTTCTGATGAGGATTTGTTCTTATATTCTGTATATTCTCATCTTCTGACTCATCTCTGTTTTAGAAATATTTAACTGGCAGAAGCATCTCCAGAGTAGTTTCAGATGTGCATTGCTGTTAAAACYGAGATCAAGAAGGTTTTAACTAAAATATCTTTTGCTCTAGTTTCCCTGTGAATTATATTGGAGAAGGAAGAGTTTCAGTAAAGGGATTTGATGTGAGGAAAGCAGTGAAATTACTGGATTGTTTTTGATTGTAAAGTCATGCACAGCTTCACCACAGCAAGTGGAGTTTCTCAGTAGCATAGAACAAGTCTGTGTTTACTGTCTATGGTGACAAACTGGACTTGCCTCAGTCATTCAGTCATCCAGCTATCAAACGGTTTCTTAGTGTTGTTTATTGCAATTGCATGTTGTGTCCTTTTTAAAGCTCTTATTTATGAAAGAGGGGCTATATATAATTTTTTCCTCCAAGTCTCTACAGATTTTTGTCATCATACCTGATGCGTGCTCGAAATCCTTGCAGTTTTCTAGGCTGTGGTGTTTTCTAAGAGATTCTATATAATAATCTTCAATGGGTAGACTGGAGACCTGGCAGAATTCACTTGATCTTCCAGTATTTAAGCTTTTAWCTGTAGGACTTGCTGAAGCAAAATCAAAAGRTTGGTTTATTGTATCTTCTTCATTATTTATAATAAAGAGGAACTCTTCACAAGGACATGAGTGAGTTTCTCAGTATCTTGAGCAAATGTATTGCATCTGGAACGAGCAGTCTGTGTTCTTGTATTTCCATATTTCTTCTGCTGCCAGCCTCAGAATAATTGTATAGTTGAGACATGTCTACTGGCTTCTGTATTCCAGCCAGCAAGGGTGCAGTGAGTTGATACACTGCATAGGAATTAATTCTRTAAGGCAGTAGACCAGGTAGCTGCAGTTAAGGTTACACATGTTTTTTGTCAACCCTCATTAATGACTTTCCAGTATGTTTACCTTCCAGACTGAAATTTTTTCGGGCTTATTTCTTTCTCAGTGGCTGTTAAGCTGCAGCAACTCTCTAAGGACAACAGTMTTTGGAGGAAGATAAAATGGAATACTTCACCTGTATACAACTTCTCCTATTTTGTATATGTATCTAAACAGCTAATAGTGGAAAGMTGAATGAAGGAATAGCCCTAGTTGAGAAGTCCCTTTGAGTGCTCCAGTGAAAATTGCTATTGATTTGACCAAGTTGTGATCTTTTGCAAATTGCGCACTCTGCGTGCACTGTGTTTTTGCACTTGCTRTACTTGTAAAGTAGGCAACGAAAGAAGCCTGCGCACTCTCGCTGCAGTTGCCTTGCTGAGGCTSTGGATGAACTTGCTGCAGATTGCTGCTCCCTGCAGTTGGTTACTGCAGTCTCAGGGCTGTCAGTGCAACTGTGTCTTTAGGCATTTCCTAACTTGGTTTCGTTTGTTCCTTTATTTTATTTTTGCTCTATTTTTAAGCTTTGATTGTTTCATTGAAACCAGGTAGAAGAAATTCTATGCAGAATTCCTCTGGTGGGTGAGAGGACGTGGTAACCTCTGCCGAGGAGGTAATACTGCTACGACTGGCCTGTTGCAGCTGGAATAGCRTGTCTAACTCCAGCTTCAACTATGCCCAGTGAAAGTTATTTTGAAGATGTGCAATGAATTAGATAAGGGCCTTTTTTCTTTTATGAGGGTATTAAATGTGACAAATATTTCACATGTTGTTGTCTCATTCTCGGCTGCTTTTGTGACCAAAGCTTTACAGATACAGTGAGACTGCCTTCAGCAAACCTTTAAGTTTTACTCTGAAAGTATAACTTAGGTCCACAGGATAGGCTCTAATTGTGCTTAAACTGCCTGATGTTTTTCTTAAGTTTGAGTACAACAATAAAAAATAAAAAGTTGTAAGAAGCTGCTTTACCTCATCTATTGTTTTCTTTGGTCCTGTAGTATAAAATACAGTCTGCTCTAATTGTGAGGGARGGTTGGACAAGCAGGCAAACTGGCATTGTCACTTCAATATTGCATTTGCCTTTTATCCTTTTGGGAAAAGTAATGCTGACAGGTACAAGTTTACAAAAATGTGCTTAATTTGGCATAGTAACTGAGAAACCGTACAAGAGGTGATAGGTGAAAACACAGTCTGCTGCATATATGCAGTAGGGTGAAGTGAAGATTTGGTTTAAAAAAAAAAAAAAGGGGAAGTGCTAGGCTTTCTATTTGCCTGAAGATTTTTGGGGGCAGCAAGGAGTGGTGCTAAAGGCTATAGTGAAAGTATTGTAGTAATACTGGATATGTATGTCTTAATATCATTTAAGAAATGGTATTTGAGGAATTAGCCGTACAATACAGGGTACTTACTGATTTTTGTCATAGTGCCATGACAAAAGAAGAAAAGCTTGTTTTGGGACCTGAATTTCTGTGTGATGTGTTCTGTATGATAAGAGTTTTTATGTGTATGGGTTGCTGTAGGGTCATTGCTGCTGCCTAGTTTTGTTTAAAAAGAATCAAGACCCACCAGAGAACTCCATCTGTCATAGTGGAGTGACACTTCTGCTCAGTCCTAGACTTTCCTCTTTTTTTACACTAGAGAGCAAAAGATAWAATTTTTTTAAGTGCTTTATAAAAAGGGAAATTAAGCCTTCGATTAGATCAGACATATCTAAAATTTCTTCCCCAGGAAACCCTGGCAATTCCATTTTCACTTCATACATCTGAGAATTAATAGAGTGTCAGAACTGTAGATAAGTACATAGAAAGTGCAAGGAGAAATTAATAGTGCTCTGAATTAAGCCTTTGCACTGCAGATCTTGCTACATATCTAATTGCAGAGTTCCTCCAGAGTTTAAAATAGAATCTCAAGATTTGTAAWGCACATACAGCTGTTGATGATAGTTGATCATTTAATGTCTGGAAAGTGGCCTGTAATCTTCTGTGAGCCTCTTCAAATCCAGTTAAAAGCAGCAAGTAATGTCTGTGATGGTGGTGAGTTTGGGGCCTGCTGTCTGTCTCCTGGAGGGAGCACAACCCTTTTGGATGCACAACAGATTATATCCGCCGTTTTTCTGATGTATTGTCCTTCCTTTTGCAAACACTTTCATTGCAATTGTTCCTGTTGTACTTTAACTGATCTGCATTGGTCACGTCTGCTCGTGGCTCTTTAATGAAGCAATCTAGGCTAAAATCAGTCAAATCTACATATGAAGAATTTAGGAAACATATCCTTCATTGCTATTTATCCTTAGGATTTTTCACTTAGCCCACCTGGAGTAGGTAGGACAAATATATACATATATGGGAAGGTATGTGTGTAAATTCAGTTTGTCTTTGGAAKCTGTTCGTATTCCCAAGGATTAGAGAAGTGCATGTTTTCAAAACTAAGCAGTATTGGGTGGCAGAAGTTGCAAGGTGATGCTATAGATTGGAGGGAAGGTAGCCCTTGAAAGGAAAGGGGTAGAATTGTGTCTGACCATTGTTAAAGACTCGAGCAGTATATATCTAGTGGGTCACTTTCATTAACCTAAATTTGGCATATTAAGCTTGGAAAACTTGCCTTCAAAAGAGCGATGTTTTCAGGAGAACTGTGTTTTGCTTTTAAAATAGGGAGAAGTGGATTAAATACATGCAAATATTGAGTTCTCCATAAATTTGACTTCTGATCTATGTGGCTGCCTCTATTCTGCATTCTTGGAGTATTTTTAAATTAAATGGAGCATTTTTTTAAATACTTTAAACAGATGTGCGTTGTGAATGTTCATGCACTATATACCAAGTATGTCCCCTATCCAGTGGTCTGTTGACATTGTTCTCTGTTGCTTAGTTTCAGACAATAAAGTCATGACATGTGCTGCTGTGTGGAGGATGCCGAAGGAATTGGAATCAGGCAGTCATGAATCCCCTGACGATTCATCAAGCAACACTCAAGCCCTGGAGCTACTCTGTCACCTTGACAACACAGCCCATGGCAATATGGCCTGGTAGGATTCTGCATATTTTATACTCCCAGAAAAAAGCCTGAAGGATAGACCGGTCCTGTTAGTTTTGTGCAGATTTATATTGTAGAAACCTTACTATCAGCTTTAAAGCTATTCTATCTAAAGAAATAGTACAAATTGGATTTTTAGTCCCAGATGTTTCATAGATTAAAAACATTTATTATAGTCCTGCAAACACATATGGAGTAACAGCCTGTGTGCTCTTCTAATGTGCTTCTCCCCACCTGCCTTATCAATTCTTTGTTGCAGAAAGGTATTATATTTAGCTTTTCAATCTTTATATGGAATATAAATTTGATATTACACTTTCATCTACTTTTTTTGTTTTCACTCAAATGGTTTAGCATAAGGGCAAGTAATTTATTCTTCAAGATAAGAACTCATTATATTACATGGTAACCATTTAACCACTCTTTTCTGGTGTGTAAAAATAGACAAGGAAGACTTGGATACTGCAAAGGATATTACAGAGTTTCTTTTCTCTTCTGTTATTTAACTCAAGGTGAAATTTGTTCATTGTGTATTTGCAAGTTCTTTGCCTTGTTGGACATGAGTGTGTGTGACACATTCTTGCTGCTTCCTGAATGAGCAGAGGGCAATGAAGTCTAATACAAAAAGGTCTTGGTGGAAAGAATAAGTGTTGCAGTTTGTTCAAACTGTTCTAAGGGAAAATATTCACATATTGGAACAGGTACATATTTTTGATAACTGTAGCAGGTAGATGGATACACTTACCTACTGTAAGGCGAATGGAGAAGTAACTGTTAGAAAGAACTAACCAACCTAGCAAAGATGGTTGTCTCTGCTTCTGCCCTTTTTGCAGATCACTGACAAATCTTTCTTTCCACCTCACATATGTSACTAAATGGTTATCCCTTGTATTTGACTTCCATAATTTTATCCATCTGCTGGTGTGCCTCTTTGGAATTGTCCTCCATTTCAAGTAAAACTCTTGCTCCGTAAAGACTCTTTATGGCCTCTTCACATTGCTTGTGGGACCTAGTTTTGTGTTTAGCTTTGTTTAGTTCCTCTGTGATGGACACAAGTTTTGTTTGTCATCTTTGTCCCTAAGCTCCATATCTAAATGTAGATATTATTTAAAAGMGTAGGATATTTAAAAAAAGCAGATAAAGCTTGGTGGGGTAATATTTGTCCAGGTTCCGGGCTGGGTAGAGGTAGATTAGTATTTTTATTGCTTTAAGTGATTTTGTGACTACTTAAAAGTACCATAGGTTATCTGGATATTGTCCTGACATCATCTTTCTCTTTTWAAAAAAAGAGAAAGTGTGTGTGTGTAGTCAAACAGTATAGAGCAGCTTGGTTAAAGTTTGCGTATTATAAAAGTACAAATTAACTATAATAGTCCTTCCAATTTGAATAAAARGTTAATGTTTTCAAGATATCAATATATTGAATGTGTTATAGCTCCAGTTTGTTCATATTCACTCCATAATGAACACAGTCACCTGATGGAAGTTAAGCCTGTTGGAAATGAGTGCCCTGGAGACAGATGAATAGATATTTTTCCAAAAGTGAGATCTGCTTTTTTTGTATTGGTCTTTTTTAAAAAAACAAATTAGGAGGAGGTTGGGGGGATATGGGAAGTAGCAAACAACTTTAAGCTCAAGTGGGGAAAAGGCCTTGAAAAAGGTGTTTTTAATAGCTTCAGCTCTTTCATAATGCTTTCAGATACCAGCTTCATTTCCTTTCATGCTGTTAGTAGCATTAATTCTTCTCTGGTACCACTCTGCTAGGCTTCAGAATATATATGTTAAAATTCTGCCTTGGTTTAAATTTAAAAAAAAAAATCCAAAACACTTTAATATTCTTTATCTAATGAAACAAAACCTTAAAATACCACTTTCTGGAAAATATTAACTGTTATGTATGTCATATAGCAAAGATGTTTAATTAATGCAATTTACTTGCATGCAATTTTKTCTGCATTTGGAATAAATGCAACCTTTGTCTTATTTTAACCTTTTGCGGGGCCCTATGCCATAAATATGATTGTGTAGGGAGGCCYCTCTGACTCCTGTGCCCAGGTTCTTTTGGGTGTCAGGAGTGCCAGTTGCCTGYAGCACAAAATGACCCCTAGATTCTTTATTTTTTTTAGTTTAACAGCTGACTCGCTGATAATAATTGTCTGTGTCACTGGCCTTGCAGCTTCTTCATATAATGCACAGAAATTCAGAGCTATCAGGAGATGTATTTTAGTGGGGCTGACTAACTGCAGACAGAYTCAAAGAATTATCACCACTTTTGTTCTACACTTGTTTCATTCCACATGCTTGTACGTTCTGTTCGCCTGTCTCTGGTATTACAAACATGACTTSTGTGTGTRTRTRTATGTTTATAAAAGCTTAYTATGTAGCAGGTATTTTGACTTGAAATGTAACAGCTCCCTTTCAGTATTACTACTTGCCCCCTTGTAGTCTGTTCCTGTCTGAAATGTAACTTTATACTTCTCTCTCTCTCTTCCCCTAAATTTCTTTAATACCTTGAATTATTTGCACAGGTTTTTTTTTCTCTTGATTCTTTGGTTATCCTTGACTTTATTTAAATTCTTGTGTTCAATCATTTGCTCTTTCTCGTGCATTTGATTTTGTATTTCCCCTTTTGCCATAATGAGCAAAGCAATTTGCAATACTCTTGTCTCATTCCTTTGGGTAGATTCAATAATTTTATATGGCTGATGTTGTATCCATTTAAATGTTCAAGTTATTGAATGGACTCACCTTTACCAGAGAGAAATTGATACACTAACCAGCTACCAAAATAATAAAACACTTTTACATGTCCAGCTAAATATATTAATTTTCAGTCATGTTTTTGTGAACTTGGTCTAGCTGGAGAGCTTGATTTAACAAGATGTAGTTTGTTGTCTTTTGACTGCTTCTGAGARCTTCAGTTGGTTGCATATGCTTACAGGGAAATTCAGTGTTTTTGATCTTGTTGAAGAGGTTTATTGCCTTTACCTTGAATTTGTAAATGATAATGCAAAAAAAAAAATATAGAAAGATTGCCACTGTACAGTTAAAGATGAGTTTGTGCAGTATTGTTTCACTGATCTCTCAGGCAGAAAGTAGTATTTCACTTTAATTCTCCCCTTACTGTGTTTTTCCCTCATCTTTAACTGCAGAATTATTTATCTTTCTCCCACTGAAAGAAAATGAATCTATTTAATAGACATTTAAGGGTTTTATTTTCCTATTTATAATACYACTTTGGATATTTTTAGTCCTTAAAAGAAAAAATATGATTTTATTTTCTCACTTCTGATTTTTATTTTTCTCTACAGTGTAAATAGTTGACAACTGGTTCTTTTCGCAGTTTTTATTGAATGAGTTAAAAAGTTGGTGGGAAATATTAAAAAAAAAAAAAAAAGTTGTAACATAGTAGGGGCCAACTATGCACTATGCAGAAACTTCAAATATTCAAGAGSAGCTACCTTTGAATAGATGTCTGTGTTTTCTCTGTCTTGGACTCCTGTCCTTCTCTTGGACGAAACTCTCAGCACTTTTGGTACAAATCCTAGGCAATCATTTTAGGGTGATTTTTTTTCATATTATATTGAAGAAATGTAGAAAATCTTCTGTTTTATATTGCTACTCTTTAACCATGTGGATGGCCTGTTTSTTACAGCAGTAAGATAGAAAGGATGTGGTATATCCATGTTACCATCTTCTGAAAAGACATATGCAGAAGATCTTCAAATCTTGTTCCAAACGATGCATAAGTATTTCTTCTAAAGTCAATTGACAAGTATTTATTTTTTTTACCCTGCAGCTACCTAATAAATTGCCTTGCTTCAGCCCCTGATCTCCCTGTTAGTACGTAGAAAAGATGACTAGCATCCCATGGCTGCCAGAGGCTGGGCAGGACTTCACCTGCGAGCTCCATGGGCACTTCGCTGTGAGGAGTTTGTGCTAGAAAAGTAATAATATGTATTAAACAGGGTGCTGTGTTTCTGGTGTCAAATCAAGTTTGCCTTTAAAGAGGCTGAGATGCTGTGCAGACCTTAGAGGAGCACACTTAAATTATAAAATCTGAATCAACAGTACCACCACACCCATAAAAAACTTACTGGGAGATTAATTAAATAGGAGCAAAATGGGCATTTCACAAGGACACACTGCGTGTTCTGGAGACCTTTTCATTCTAAGGTATTTCAGATGGGTTATAATTGACTCTAATTAGTGCATTCTACTCRGCTATAAAAAGTCATTACCATCTAACTCCATGACACTCAGAGATGTGAAATTACTTTTAAAAYATCAAAGAAGGTGCTTCCAGTCAAGCCTTTATGGCTGAAAACCCAGTGATAAGTTTAAGCAAGGGCCAAACATATCACCTGGAATAACAAATATTGATCAATGGGTTAAAACTCTTCAGAGTTATCTGGTCAAACCAGATTTTGTGGTATTCATTTCATACTATATCTATGTATTGCAGAAAGCCTAATTTTGTGTCATTTTCTGTWGTACTGTGTTTGAAAAATAATGCAATTTTAAGAAGTTATCTATCATGTTCAGAATCAACTTGAACATTCTTCAGTTAGCTGCTCAGTGCTGATTCTGATGTCCTTTGATTTTACTTTGTGATGCTGGAGTTTGGAAGTATGAATGTGATCGGCTGTGAGTTATAATGCATAAACATCTTATTGTGCTGTGTGTGTTCATAGAGTGTTATTGTCTTTTTCAAGGATATAATGGAGCCCTCTGGGGCAGAGCTGTATAGAGGTATGGAAAAAATATTACAGTGGCAGCTGCTTACTTGTAATTATTAAAAGCAAAATGGTRATTGAACATATAACTGAAACCACTTGATCATTTTATTATCAAGATTTGTGTTCACTTACTCATAAGTTTCCTAGCTTGTAGCATACAACTTTTAAGAGGAAACACTTCTGAAAATAAGACTGGCAACAATATAGGCGTAACAACTCCCTTTAGAACAAATTATAAGATCATTCTAGTTCCATGTGCTTTCTGGAACACTTTTATAAACAGGATGACTAAATTAAGTGGYTTTTCTCCTAATACGACAAAGGTMATTACAAATGGTCTTCTACAGGTAACTTCCTTGAATTTGTAATGTAATAAGGATGCMRGTCCTACAAGATAAATGCAGAAACTAGTCCTTCCTTTCATCTGCYTTAGGGAAAGGTTTGATGGTGAGGAATCAGCCAATGCAACCACAATGACAACTTAAGCTTCTTTTAATGTACTCTGTGTTAATTATTTTGCATAGTCCTACCAATCACCTGTGGCTAGTCTAACCTCTCTATAGTAGGAAACATGTAGTCATATATATTCAAGTAATTCTTTTGCCAGCAATGCAGAGCTAAAAGGARTTAAACTTTTCTTTGTGGAAAGAACGAAGTGGATTTGGACTGGAAGATCTCAGCTGACACTAAKGTTGTATTTTATTTATGGTGTGCAGAGRGAAACTACCCTGTTTCACTTTGTTTTGTTACTTGCTATAGCCTTTCCTGGTGTTTTTTGGTATAAGGTAGAATGARAAAGTACCATAAAGCCACCCMGATCAAGGATCAAGTCACTGTCTTGAGGAGATAGGAGTAGTRCAAATTTGTGGATAAAATATAAATGTGTGTACCTTCAGTCAYAARTTAAGAAAGCAGCTAGTGGCTGCTTAATATTGGGCTCACTTGCCCCAGGCTGTGTCTGTGTCTGTTTCATTTCATCAACCACAGAGTTTGAAGTGATTCAAGCAAAGAGATAAACAGAACACTTACGTTTGGTGATAGATTTGTGACAAACCTCGAGATATCTCTTCACATATGCACTGAGGATGAGGATGGCATTTCAAATAACACTGACATGTTGCTATTGAAAACCTAAGCTTTTGCCTAGGAATGAGGGGAATGTAGTTCATGTTGTCATTAATACTAAACTAGAGTTCTCTGCACTTGGCTATGTTGTGTTGTTAGAAGTTAACATGGAAGTTGCATTATTTTGGTTTTGAGGAGTATGGGATATGGAAGACTTTTTTTTTTTTTTTTTAATTTAGTAACAAATCTTGTTTGTTTTACCTTACTGTCTTCTCAGCAAATGTTTTAGGAGTATAATATATACTTAGTTGTGTTGCCACTGACTAGACTATGCTAGCTTAAATAGGCAGGAATAGAGATGATCACTGATTTTGTTTATTTTACTCCTTCATATAAAGCATAAAAGTGGTGAGTCATATGAGGAAAAGGTGTGTTGCTTGACAYACCCATGATGGCCAGTTGTTAAATTGGAAGAGATTACATCAAAGCACTAGGATTTATGCTTTTTTGGTGTAGGATGCACAAAATCACATGTAGGAAGAACAGTGAGATTTCAATTTGAGGAACTCATATAAGAAGAGTTCACATAGTGAGGGTATATCAGAAAATCTTTGTTCTAATCCTTTTGTATATATGTGCAATGATTTGTGCTACAATGATGCAATCACACTTCATTTTGCATGATCACTGYGTGATATATAGAATGTAGAATGCATGACAAATGAAGCAGAGGATTTCAAGAAGCTCTTGCACCATTAGGAGGCATCTRGAGAAGCTGGATTGTGTTCCTTTTGCTGACACACATTTGAGTTGGAATGTCAAAGGGCTCTCAAGAAGTGTGCTAAAGCTGACTAAATGTTTGCATAAATAAGCATATATTTAGTGTAATAGTACTGCAGAGTCAGTTACTAAAAAGTTATGTTCATGCATWCAAATATGTTAAACTTGCTAGATTGTTACTTCATGGTAGATTTTGCACTTGAAACGTGGGACCAATTTCTGTTGAAGAAAACCACAATGAAAGCGATTAAAATATTTGAAAACAGGGTAGGTCTGCAAGATTAAAATAACTTCCCAGCACAAATTCAGTTGTTTTTAATGATGATTTGTTTTCAATTTTCTATTTTTGTTTTACAGTGTTATGTGGGAACCAATGGGAGATGGTAAAAAAATTATTTCACTTGCTGATAATAACATATTACTATGGGATTTGCAAGAAAGTTCAAGCAAAGCTGTGGTAAGAACAAATTTTAACAAATGGTTATATACTTTATATACAGTATAAATCACAATATTCACAGTGTAAAATTTGTTAGTATTTTAACTACTCCTTCCTTAAAGACTCTTAAAAATATTGCTGTTAATGGGGATTTTGATTTGAACGTGGGTGTGGAAAATGAGAACTGTATTCAATGTGAGTGTTTCAAAGAAGATGACTTGGTTGCCATATTATTGTCTTTCCTCATAGTTATCCTGTGGATTCTAGAGCAAATAATCTAAAGTAAACCAGTGATAACTTGATCAATATGGGCTAGGGGAAACCATAGATCAATGAAGTAGAAGGTTATCTAATTCAGATAATGATTAATGGCCTATAAAATGTTCTTGGCTTGTATAAAATGTATTATTCTCTGTACAAATGTATTAAACTTTATTGGACTCGCAGCTCTCTGCTTAAAGTCCTCTGGTATATGGATAAAACAAAGTTATCTGCGTGCTCTGAGCTGCTTTGAATGCTCAWTATTAATTTACTGCCTTACTGTATATTGGATGATTTAATTTATTACTAAATTTATCTTCTGTGATATATGAGACTGGCCTCTTTTCAGTGATGGCCAGCAATAGGACTAGGGGAAACAACCACAAACTGAAGCATCAAAAGTTCCACAGGAACTTAAGGAAAAATTTCTTGACAGTGAGGGCRACAGAGCAGGTTCCCAAGAGAGGTGGTGGAGTCTCCTTCTCTGGAGTTCTCCACAACCTGCTTGGACACCACCCTGTACACGYGGTCTAGGTGACCCTGCATGTGYAGRAGRGTTGGACTAGATGACCTCTAGAGRTCCCTTCCAACCTTAAGCATTCTATGATTCTATGATTATAAATAATAGGATGCCATTGGTATAGATTTCAATCTGATCATGTCACCTTTTTTAGATAATCAACAAAAGTCTGCTTATTTAAGTACATTGTTGTAGATCACACATAGAAATCCTTGAATGGCTCTGCATAGAATCATTTCTTGGTGTTTGTCCTTAGTCGTGGAGACAGATTGTGTCATTGTCGTTATTATTTGGTTGAGTTCTTGAATTAACTCTTAACTTTGACTTCTTCGGTGTTAGTTTCTCAGATGTTTCTGGATGAGATTTCTCAAAGAACAGTTTCTTGGAATCAAAATGTGGTTTCTCTAAACTTTCTGCTGTGGTACCTTCTGACTCTGTCTAAACAGGTGAAGCCTGAAGCTGGTTTTAGTTTGGTTAGTGTCAATGTCGATGTACAAACAAAGACCTTCTGACTAAACTCAAACATAAAAAGGAAATGTATAAGGGATCAGGCACCCAGGGGGAGTRTAGAGATGGTGCCAAGCACTTGGACGTGGCTTTCCTAATCCCATCCCTATCTGGAAGGCAGTTTGGTGAGGGCTCATGAAGGATGACCAGAGAAGACCTCTAAAATGTGAGCCTGTTGCTGAATGGAGCACAGGCCCTGGTGTCCAAGGACTTGGAAGAGGCCTTGGTACCTCCATGCCTCTTTGCTACTGTATATCCTGGTAAGACTGGCCTTCAGGAATGCCAGTGTCCTGAGACCAGCAGGAAAGCTTACCCTTGCTGAAAAAGGATCAAGCCATAATGCTGGAGAAACTTTCCTGAAGGCTAGAAAAGAAACAATGTCAGCCTTGTCTTTTAAAAAGGTGAGTAGGAGGATCTATGGCCGATAAGCTTGCCTTGATACCGAGGAAGGTGATGGAAATACTAATTCTGGATACCGTTACATGTGAAGAACGGGAAGGTAATTGGGACTGGTCAACATGGATTTACGAAGGACAAATAATTCCTATCTAATCCAGTAATATAATGAGATGAATGGCATGGTGGATGCTGTTTATCTCGACTGTGTTAAGGCTGTTGATGTAGATTCCATAACATCCTGACAGAGAAACTTTGAAATATAATATAGATAAGCAGTTAGTGAAAACTGACTTTATATGCTGGGCTCAGGGTTGTGATCAGAGGCACTAAGTCCAGCCAGAAGCCAGATTGTGAATCTTCTAATAAATACCATTTTCTTTATTCAGTCTCATGTTATTTTGCTTGAGACTTTTTTACAAAAACCTGCTGTGTTCAGTTAAATATCTTTCTTTCATTGTTCATGTCCTCAATATCTCCTTATTTTGTCACACACATATTTTTGAATAAAATTCAGAAATTAAGACATTCATTAAGTTGCGCAGCACTGGTTTTCCCATTTGAAGAACCAATTTCAATAGCTTTCTTTTGGAGATGTATCCGTTAGAGGCAATACTGGTATTAATCACATGAGATAAAGCCAACTATAATCTTTATGCCCTCTCATGAAGGATCTTGAATTCTCATGATGGGAAAAATTTGAAATATATGTACCTTGAAAATTGTACATTCCAAAATTTCAGCTTGTGTGCATTGACAAAAATGGCAAATTGTAACTGGATAATCCAGAAATAAATGCTGGGAATATTTGCTTTCATGTTGGTGCTTTTACCACCTGGTTGTACTACTTGTTCTGGTCTCTGACAACGTTTCATAATTCTACCGTTCTTTTGCTTCACGACATTCAGCTCTGGCTATGTATTTTATGAATGTAAGAATGATTTTATTAGCCTGAAGCCACGGTCCATATAGGCATTCTATTTAAAACAGTGGCCATGGTAAACTCCAAAAGAAGTATTCAAAGCAAATATGTTGGATACTTTCCAATAGTGTGCTTTCAGGATACTGCCTATCCTTTCCTCCTTCCAATTTAGTCCTTGTGAGATGAAAATTTGAAGCATACAAGGTAGCAACTCAGTCTTTACTGATGTTTTATTAGCATTAATAGAACTCACCATTGCTTTCATATGAAGATGTATAAATCAGTCCTTCAAAGCTAGGATAGATTTTCTTTTTCATATTTCAGATATTTTATTTTTGCAAAAAACTTTCCTTCCTTGAGGATGACAACTGTGTACAGTTCTGTCCTGATCGGGTGACGGTTACTTGAATTTTCTCAGAATCTTTACTTTGCTTTCAAATAACTGTCTCCATGCAGCTCTGATGTATTAGGAGCCTACGTTTCTTATGATGGTTCTTGTGTCAACAGCTTCAGGCCCCAATCCACCAAAGCACTTAAGCATTTATCCACAATGTCAAATCCAGCTGTAATCTGTTAACCATTTCACGCTGCCCAAGTGTTATTTTATCTGGGCCTTTTTCTCAAAAGTTAGAGCGTGAGTCCTTGCACAATGCGAGAGTGTTGCCTAAGAATAGGTAACAGATCATTTTTATTAACTTTTTTCATGGCATAAATCACTTATGCGCTTATTAAGAAAGGAAAGGAAAATAAATCACTGTGATGTTGATGAGTCCCTTACAGATGTATGTTCTCAGTTCCTGGGCAGCACAAGTCCAAACCCTTGTGTGAGATTAGTGCCTAAGCTGTGCTTCTGTCATGTTTTACTTTCCATCTGTCAACTCTTCTAAAAGAAGTAGAAGGAAGAGTTCAAGTTAAAGAAGAAAGCTCATCTCCATCTTTTCACATTCAGGCATTAATTAAAACTATGGCTAACTTTTTTTTTTTTCAGCTTGCATTTATGATTCTAAATTACCAGCTTCATTTCCTATAAATTCCTTTCTTGCTTTTCTGTAAGTTTAAGTTGTAAGGATTTCTTATATAAGACACTTTTTTCCACTTGAAATACAATGCAGTTCCTTTCTGGGGCAATTTTGGATGTAGTTTATTAACAAAAGTCTCGTGAATTGACTTGGAACTTGGCTGTAGGTGTATTTGACCATCCATATGAGAAAAGATACTGTGTGATCCTACAAGTGCTCAAGGATTGCAGGGGAAGAACAGGATGACGTGGGAAATGTTCTGTGTGTCCTATTCTTCCCGTGTGCTTATAAAAAACAGTGCAAGATATTTGTTATGGTCTCACTGTTATATCTTTTATTTGAAAAAAAAAAAAAACCAACTTTTTGTAATAATTTACCTGATTAAAAGTTAAAATAGAAACACTTCTTAAAGTCTGTGATGCTGGAGAAAAATATCATCTCCTGTGTACAAAGGTGTTTTCCCTAAGTTATATTTTGGATGTGATACTCTGTCTCGGGAACAGATTTTGAAAGATACTCCTTGTACTCTTTTTTCCCTGACAGTATTAAGATTTGCTTCTTCCCCTACACACCTTTATCTAAGCTTTGTTTGACCAAGGTTACCAGCTAAAGAAACTTAAGTTTTTT